>PVIR01001571.1:30530-114714 GCA_004026965.1 Petromus typicus | reverse complement strand
TTAGCTTAGCATTTTATGGACTATAATGCATAATCCAATTGTCTGATGAATGTTTAAATTTAAAAAATATTACAGTAAAAGACATATTACCAGTAATCCCCCTCCATGTACATTGTCTTGCCTCTCTGTGAGCAGCCCAGGAAACCCTCTTTCTAGAATTTCTGACAATATGTGATCAAAATATGGTGAGTGCTGTTGCCCACTGTCATCTAACAAAAAACCAGGCTCATGAGATCATTTCCCTGTGTCCTAATCTACCAGATTCACCAGATTGGGCACCAGGTGACCTCTCGCTCCTCCTTAGAGGTCAAAAGATCATGAAAAGTGTTGGTGTTAAATCTATTCAGAGCCTAGAGCCAGTTAGGACAGCACAGCTAATGGCATTGTTAAAGATAAAGGACTTCAGTGTTGTGTCACAAAGTGGTAAGAAGGACGTGAGTAGGAGTATTTTGACAGGGATTAGTGGCGTTTTGATTTTAAATTTAAGTTTATATCAGATATCTTTAAATGTAAGCATTTATGATAATTGTCAATCATCCCTAATATACCAAAAACAGACTTACTAAACATGAACACTTGTGAAAATCAGGCTGTGTGTAAGCGAGAGTGTTGCTTGCAAACATAGTATTTACACTTGAAGTTTCTCATTCTCTTTATCCACCCCTTTATTCTAAGGATCCTCTTGAAAAACTGGAGAGTACTGGCTGTTCTCAGTATTCTTATTAGTGCTATTTATCTTGTCTTTTTTCCTGGAACCCTCTCTCTGTGAAAAACTAAAATGCAAGCCCCTTGATACTATGAGAAGTAAACACCTGAAAATCAAATGATTACTTTTATGTTGTTACTTATAACTGCATCTTTTAAGGACTGAATTGAGCTTGCCAAAAATGTGTCTGTTTGAACCTCTATTGTAATGGGATTGTTGTCTACGGCCATATGAGCCTGAAAGTGACCGTCTGTGATGGGATTGTAGAGACACAGTTTTCAAAAGGAAGTTAAGATTAAATAAGATCATAAATATAGGATTATAATCTGTCATGACCGATGTCTTTAAAGAAGTAGAGACACCAGTAGGGTTATTAGGAATAAATGTCACTCAGGGTATAGATGATTTACAGGAAATCAGCAAGATCTGCAAGCTCCAACGATAGGCTTTAACAGAGACAAACTTGAAGATACCTTCATTTTAGAATTTTAGGTTCTAGAACTGGGAAACAATCATTTCATTTTTTTAAGTCACCTAGTCTGCAATATTTTCTTATGAATCCTAGCAAACTAATAAGCCAACTGCCAATTTTGGAGATAGTGGACAGTAGAGATGGGTAAATTTAAACATAAACTTAATATAATAGGAAAAACTATCAAAAATTTGGAAATATGCAAAAAATTATATAGATATCTGTTCAGGACAGCACTTAGGATATATAATATTCTAGAGCTATGTATCTAATTTGACTCATAATTTATTTATTGATTAGGTGTTTCACAAATTTGTAAGGATATAACCAAGGCCAATGAATGCTATCTTATTTTAAAGGAAGTCTCAGATAACCAAAGAATATTTAGCAATTTTGTACCTCATTTGAATCTATTTAGCCATTTTAGTGGTTCTGAGAGTAGATACCTGTGCCTACAAATACCATCAAGTCAGCTTTGCTATCTTACTAGTTCCCTCACTTAAGAGTTATTTAGTGAATCTTCATGTGCTAATTTTACATCTTTCAGTGCCATGTTTTTAGCTCATTTAATATTTTGTCTTTCCACCAGAATACTTATGATCACTGATGAGCCACAGGCAAATAACCGGGGGCCTAGGACATATGAGAATACTTCAGATCTTGTTGAAATCTACACAAGTTTATTCTTGGCTACTCTAGTGATTCCCAATGAAGAATGAAGTTCCTGATTTTTGTTGATAATGTTTGTTAGTAAAATTTTATTTTATGTAGTGCATGTTTTTTTTTTCTTTTCTTCATTAGTTGCAGCAATAATTGCAGCTATGATTTTGTGATCTGAGAACGGCTTGATTTCTGTAGTAGAATAAAAATCTATGGTTTGATGAATCAGATGAATAAAGGAATTTTTGTTACTTTGATATTGCTTATATTATTTATTCTCTATTTGCATCAAATTCAGTAAGAAAATTTATCATAATTACTACAGCAAAAAAATATGCATCTAGTCATCTTGGTAGCCTGTCCTTTTCATATTTTTGCCTAAAACTCTGGTGTACTTTGCCAACTAGAAATTGGATCTTCTGGGCCGGGGAGTTAGCTCAGTGGTTCTGGCGCCTGTCTTGCAAGCGCAAGGGCCCGGGTTCGATTCCCCGGTAACCACATAACAATACTGGGTGTGGAGACCCACACCCAGCAGCAACCAGTACCACATGCCACAGTGCCGGGAGTGGTGGCTCACGCCTGTCATCCCAGCACTCGGGAGGCAGAGGCAGGAGGATTGTGATGTGAGTCTGAGGCTGAGCTCAGGGCCAGCCTGAACCACAAAGCGAGACCCTGTCTCAAAAAACCTTAAAAAAAAAAAAAAAAGAAATTGGATCTTCTGGAAAAAATGGAATAATTATAAATACTTGATACTACCCATAATAATTTTGAGTAAAATTTATGTGTTACCATACCTAGGAAAATTGTCTGATTGTACTAAGAAACTGATTGATGATTTTCATGACACATCTTAGTTCAGACCTGGAAATTATGTAAAGTATTAAAGACCTAGCAATACAAGAAATAATTGGGTGACATTGTGTAAACTACTAAGAAAAACACAATTATAGCTAATTGTTGGGAAAGACAGTAATGATATTATTTTAATAGTTCCCTTTTTCATAAATAAATTAAAAAGTAACATCTCTTTATTAGCCTGCAAATTTTGCTATTGTCTTGGGAATCAGAAATAAAGCACTGTGAATTGTAAATATTTTTTTATCACATAAAAATGTCAAAATTAGTATTTTTACTGTGCTTTCATTATTTGCACAGCAATTTAGTTATTCAGATGGTTTGAATTAGAATATGATCACCCTTTTAATAGGAATTACTTGAACAGCAATTTGTAACCAGGACCCTAAACATTAAATTTGAAAGATTCACTCACTTCATCATTAAGCATCAGGTTTTGATATTTATATCAGGAAGCAACATTTACAAAATGAGCACAGGAAACTGACATGTCACCTCTTCTACAACTCATGGATTTCAAGGCTCCTAGGTGGAAAAGAAAGTAACTTCTTTGCAGTCCTAAGATCTTGGAAGATAGTAGAACTTCAATGAGAAATGGAGATGCATTTCTTAATTTTCATTGTTTAGTATTGTACAGAAACATACATAATAAATAGTGATGAAAATATAATCCTTTCTCATAGAATGTGAACAGATGTTAATGTTAATTTCTGAGCCAGCAGCTGCTTAAAGCCAAATACCTGAATCTCTACATTTTTTCTGAGCATTTTAACTAGGTTTCACATGTTAACTAACCTGGATATAATTTATAAATAATATACAATAAAGCCTTCCTTTCTGCGGCTCATAGTAATTTCTGAGGATTATATATGTCAAAAGATTGAGCACTTTAAGAAAAAATATCCCAAGTTAGAAATTGGTAAAATGCAGTGGATATTTTTCTTTCCATTACAGCGTTGAGCATGGTCTAGCATGAATTATCTTCTTTTCTAGGAGTGTGAATATGTATTTGGCACTCTATTTACTGTCACTGAAACTACTTTATAACTCTGTAAGGGCAGAGGTTAAATTGCAGGAAGATCACAGGCATTATAAAGAATTCTAGTCGAGGCAATAAAAATGATTTCTGTTCAGTAGATTATATAATGCCAAAGACTATCTAATTTATTGCTGTTTACTACTTTAACTAATATTGCATACGATGCTTGAAATATTTAATATTTGTGAAATATAATTTCCATCAGAGTATGTAAATCCTTCTTCAAATAGTTTCTGAACCATCAGTATTTACCAGACTCCTCCTTCTGATTATTGATCGATTACTGATGCAAGTTCAATGTGTTCATGGAAATTGTACTTTCTACTTTTGGAAAAATCATAGTTTAATAGAAATGATGTTTATTTTTCTTGTTCAGTATTTAAATTATTTATATTGTGTATGTTTTCATTCTGTCTAATCTCTCATTTTTCTCAAAATAAAATTTTTCTGTGTGTTAATCCTAGTAACTTTTCTAGACAGTGTATGCATGAGATTGAGAGATGTGTGTGTTTGTAACCCTCTGATTAATTCTGAGTTCTGTTGGTTTTGTTTTTCTTCAAGGCTACTGGGGAAAAATAGAGAAATCCAGAGGCGTACAGACATGATAAGTATTTAGTTGATTCTGAATGAAGATTGGACAATTTCTTGTGGATTAAGAGAAATGATAGACCTCAGAGCAAACGTAGAAAATACCTAAGCATCTTTAGTCCATGTGTTTATTCCATGCGTATTATCTCTCATCATGTCAGAGACATGATAACTCATGTCAGAGACAGACATAGACATATAACTCCTTAGAATCTTTAATTTGTTCTCATGCTTCAAAAACAGTAACTATTCAAACTACTTGAAATGGTTTTACAAAAATAAAAATCTATAAGCCTCAAATCTGAATCTTTCAAAAAGAGTAAAAATAATACTGTCTTGGAACTTTAATGTAGCCACTTGTTTTCAGGCAAAGAACAAGTGATTATTATATAGAACTTAAAATTACCTACAGCGCTGTTTTTCTCAAACATGCCCATTTCTCAGACCACAAAAATAGGAATTTGTCTATGAATAATATGTAACCAATGATGATAGATACAAATCCTTCTGGGAGCCATCTCTTCTTTCTTTTTTTCTGGTAATAGGAAATTAATCAAGGGCCTTTGCACTAAGCCACATCCAAGACATTTAAAAAAAAATTCTGAGTTAGAATCTCACTAAGCTGCTAAATGACCTGACTGGGCTCAAACCTGTGATTCTCTTGTCCCCTGAGGAATGAGACAGCAAGCCTGCATCACAAAACCTGGATTTGCATTATTTTTCAAATAAGAACTTATTGTGTAAATCAACTATAATTATTTGCTTCTGCTTTTATTAGTCTACTGTAAATAACCACCCAAAAGCATATAAATAAATAAATAAATAAATAAAATAAACGCTGGACAACATTATTCCAAGCCGAAAATAAGACATTTTTCAATTGGCAATCTAAAGTTCAGTAGTTCCCTCAAAAGCTGCTTTGAATACTAGGAATTAATCATTTTATTATTAATTCTGTTCACCTTACTAGATAGTGCTGCCCATTGGCTTCAGTGGCAGATTTGACTTTGTCATCCTATACTATTCCAAAACATAGTATTCCTTTTCTCTAAATCAATTCTGTTGGTCTCTAAGAGAGATGACTACTGTTAATCCAAAGCACGAGATTACACAGATGAGAAGAGGATCATGGGAATAAATAGTTATGGAGCAGCAAAAGCATCGAGTTTTCCCAAGCAGGTTGTGTGACTGAAAAGCAGGAGGGAACCTAGAAGCAAGAAGGGGCTGAAAAAATCGAAGTCCTGGCATCAGTCTCAACCAAGAAAATCTCCCTTTTGAGAATTTAAAGTCCACGGGTTGACCTGAAGCACAACTGCTGGACTCACATCACCTTTGCCATACACTCTGTGGGTGAGGAACAAGTCACCGGTCCTTCCCATGTATTGAAATGGTGTTATACAAGCTCGTGGTCAACAAGGGGCGGTGTCTTGAGAGCCCTGTTGGAAGGCTGCCCACAAAGAGTGATCTTGTCACTTTTCCCACTAGTCTTCCCACTAGGGCTCAGCTGCTTCAGTGGGGACCTTGGTCCTGGAACACTTTTGCGAAGAGATAAGGAACAGACTGTATCAGGTGTATCAGCATTTCCCTCGTTCAAACAGTGTTTTCCCCTTTGTTCTGCTTCATTGCATATGTCCAATTGCTGATAAATCCATTCACTGTAGGGAAGGAACAAATTATTTTGTTTGCAGCAGGGGGGCTGGAGGGGGGGTCCATGCTGGATCACTGTGCGGTTATTGGCTACAGAATGAAACCCACTGGCCATGGATATGGACACTGTCGTCGAAACTGACTTTATTCCACCCCGGTCTCTGTGAAGAAAGAATTTGTCTGCTCAGTTCCCACCTGGATGTTCCTGTCTTCCCGAGTCCTGAGCCTGGAGGGGCTGATCTCCGGGGACGGTATCAGCAGGTGCCCCTAGTGAGATTCCTCTCCCAGGAGCCTGCAGGTCACTGGCTTGGTTGGCAGGCTGCTCATGTGAGAAAATCGGCCTCTCTCTAAACACAGAATGAACATGCACGTACTTGTATAAATAATAAGAATTTAAACAAGACAAGTTTTTAAGTAAGCATAGGAGTTATAAAAAGTTATGACTTCTCTTTACAAATGATAAATTACTTATTTTAGGTTTCAAATTAATTGCATTGGTTTTATTTCAGGACATGCTCTCTAATGACAGCTGAATGATGTATTGGCACTTTGCTGAGTTCAGGATGAGGAATTATTCATTCCTTAGCTGCTCAATAAATGTCTTTCTGATACCTTATATTAATATATTTTTTCTTATTAAGAAGATAATTTTCCACCAAAAGCATTTGGGGTAAATATAATAACTTTATAGATTTATGAATGTGGTAATAGTTCCTTCTACTAACAAAATCTTCAGTTATACTTACTGAAAGATTATAACAGGAAACCCTCTTCTTTTTATTTCTTGTAGTTTATTTGTTTTGTGAATATTATGAATAAGATTGAATTCAGAGTCATAATTTCCTTTTAAAATGCATTAAACATATATATTAGTAGGTATACAGCTATTTTTATTCATAAGGAAATGTATCTCACATATTAAGTTTTATAGAATTTTGAAAAATACAGGAAAATATGTAAAATATTTTCATTCCTTTTTATAGGCTACTTAACCTAGAAATTTATACTATTATTTTTTTCTGCACTTTTCAAAAAATATTATAGTAGAAGGAAAATTCTAATAAACATATAGTGGACATATTCACTAATACTGATTTATAGATTTGAAATGAGAAGTTACTGATTAAGTTGATATGTGGATACATGTGTGTTCACATTAATGAAAAAGCAAAATATACTGCTAGCATCGCATCGTGTTTTGACTTATAAAAGATACCCAATAGAAAACATAGTATTCCTTTTCTCTAAGTCCAAATGTTACTACATTTTCATTTATTTCACATTTAACTCTTATGCTACATCATGTGAGTACAGAGCTGCTGCAATTTACTATTTAGTAAGAATTCATAATCGATGATGTCTAGCAAGCCTTAATATGCTTGAACACTTTTAAGGAAAAATCATCTAAAATAGGACATTTTAAATTAATCATATGGAAAATATGGCTTACCTAGAAATTAGATGTTAGAGCTATATTTAGAGAAAAGTATATTGACTATAGAGTTTGTGAGTAAAAAGCAAAAGCCAAATATGGGTACATGAATCATACTGTGAGAAAGTAGTGTATTATGCAAAAGTGGAGAGCAAGGATATCAAATGACCCTTCTGTGTTCCACGGAACCGTGGTCTTTTCAAAAATCTGCCTCTAAATTTAATTTTCTAGATGAAGATTTAATTTTCTAGGTGAATATACCTTTATTTCATGTAATACTTATATTACATTAGATTTGCTAATTTTTGACATCACAGAATAATTTGTAGATTTTTGCCCTTAGAAATGCTAATAATTTATCCTTGACAGGAAGAAAGAGAAACCTTGGACTGCTGTTGACTATGGACCCTCTCCCATTGTCTCCAATTTGTCACACAAGTGTCAGATGCATCAAGGCTCACACACTCAAATGTCTCCTGAGCAGTTTCATGGACTATTTCTCCTTTCACAAATGATTGAAACAAATCCTTGAAATATATATTTTCTATGTTCTTTGAAGATACTATTTTGAACCCTTGGAAAATTAAATTTCAGTGAGATGGAACTCTGGTAAATTAAATCTCTCTAAATTAGGAAAAGTAAAGAATAAAGCAATAGTTTAAAAATACCAGGACAATAAAGAAAGGAGAAGTGATTGACTGAAAATACAAATCAAATATAGAACAGAAAAAAGCACTGTCAAATTTAATTTAAAAGGAAGAAAGTGAGAAAGAAGGCAAGGACAAATGTCAATAGAAATAAAAATAGTTTACATAGGTGAAATATGAGATGAACTAGCAAGACAACATAACAATAGACACGAAGTACAGACAAAAATTAAAATAGATGAGTTTGAGAATATAACGTATAAAAATTGGCTAAGAAATTTACTATGCTATTTCAAAAAGTGGAAATCATGATTATCTCAATACCTGGAATAAAACATTACATAAAATCCAGCATTTATATTAAAATTCTCATATTGAAAATAGTTAATATCATAAAAATCTATATAAATCTGCACAGAATATTAAAAATTTAGATAAATACCTCTTTCAATATAATATGTTAGCTGGAGATTTAGCTCGGTGGCACCACTCCTGCTTCACAAGTGCAAGGTCCTGAGTTTGATCCCTGGTACCAGACATTGAAAGAAAAAAATCTGTTCTATAATATAACACTGAATATAATGGAAAATTCTACTAGTGAAACCAGTTAGAGATTAAAAGGTGTGAGGATGTGAAAGAAGGAACAAAAATGCCAATTGGTGGATAGATAATATTGGTCACTCTGGTCAGAAACAGAAAAAAAGTAAGTTAATTAAGCATGTAAAGATATCGCTAGAGAGATAGATGGATTAGACCCTGCTAGAGAAATGAGCAGAAATCACTACATTAACAAGTTTTAAAATGCGAAACCAAAATACAATAATTAAGTCTCTTTCTTTACACTAGCATTGAAAAGACTGAAAATTACTTCAAATAAAAACCATCAGTTAAAAATGGCTATTTATAAATTCTGAAATTTATTTCTATACTTTCCTGAAAACATTATTTTTTTGAAAAGTATCTAATACAAATTAAGGTTATTGGAATTTAAATCTTTACAATTGTGTAAGTGGAGTACTAACAATTCAGTAATGTTTCTAGGCAAATTCTAACATCTTTTAAAAGGTTTTCCCTAGTCCTATCCAATTAAAGAGTAGAATTGGATGGATAAATGCAAGCTGACAGTAAGTATGTCAGGAGAAACTGGGCAGCAAGGTGCAGGCAGTGGTCAAGGAAGGTGTATTAATCAGAAGCTCCAGGTACAGAAAAATCAGCTAATTTGAGGGAAATTAAAAATGACTACCAGAGGCCAATGATATGAATTCTTTTCTTTGTATTAGCTTAAAAAGGTAATCTAGTATATTTACTTTCTTCATTTTTTCATTTGCTTCCGTGCTGTTTGATTAATAAATTATACATATAAGATATTTACATGTCTCCAAATAGGATTTGCTCTTGACTACAAATGATATCTATAAAAGACCATTAAGTTAAGCCCTGCTGTGGTCCACACAAAGTAGTATGGATTTGCTACCAATGTGCTCATAATTGGGACAGACAATAACTGAATCAGGCTCTCGGGCACAGCCGGACACAATTATTTTGCCCTGTGGGTCCCTCATGGGCACTCAGCAGCCAGGCCTATCTGGTTCTCACATAAAAAGTCCCTCTTTGTGTGACTGTAGCTGTTCCTCAGCGTCTTCACACTCAAAAACAAAACAAAAGAAAATAAAACTCTTAGCTTCAGCTGTGCTGGTGTTTCAAGTGAAATGGAGGATGTAGAAGGCTATGTGAATTCTATATTATATTCACCCTCTTCCATAATTACCAGTCATCCATGAGGTAATTCTTACTACACACATTATGTCTTTTAGAAGAAGAAATACTGAAGAAAGAAATCTATCCAAACATATACAAACATTTTGAGAAAGACTATGAAAATATATTGGAAACATGAAAAACACAGACACATGATCTTGAATATAAAGACTAGATATCATAAAACATCAATATTCCTCTAATTTGTGTATTGATTCATTGCAATTCCAATTCATAAATACCATCAATATTTCACTGCTGCTTATTAGGGTATATGTGGTATTTGGTGAACTAAATCCAAATTCATACAAAGGAACAAAAATAGCCAAGATTTGCTTGAAGAGAACTATTGGAAAATATTTTATGTGAAGACTGATAATTATGTCAAAGCTCTTTTAGTGAAGAAATATCAGAAAAAGAAAATCTCAAAATAGTAGACATGTAATGTACCAAAAAGGTTTTACAACATTAAGTTCTCATGATACCAAAAGAACATATTTGTGAACACCACATTGAACTTAAGAGGTGGAAGAAGGGAAATAAGTGCTAAAAATATGAGGTCACAATTAACATTTATTCCTAGTTATGTTAGGATGCATAAAAACTTAGTCTTTGATTTTTGCTTACCAGAACTACTCAAAAGTCAGTATACATTCTAGGCATGAGAATCCGATTAAAACTTTGAATTGACCATGAACAGGCTTTCCAGGACATCTTTTAACACTGAATTTCTTGTTACTTACTCTCATTTGTCATCATCTTGCTCCATTACACTGACAGAAAAGGTGTTGAAAATTAAAGTGGAAAAATTACTTAAAGCCATGAGGTCATTGAGGGAGTTTTCTTGGAGAATATTAGCTTTCCGTATGAGAAGACAGATGTTTCAAAAAGATGTGAAATTTCTATGAGGTTAGGTCTTCATTGTTACTTTGGGAACCTGAGATCGAAAGCTGACCGCTCCAAGAAAGAAATGTTAATTGCGTTTTACAGTTTGTGGAGGGTTCAGTCCCTCCACAAAGAGGAGTCAAGGCTAACAGAGGAGAGGGCAGGCCATACAGAAGGGAAGCATGGAGGAAAAGCAAGCAGCAGAGAAGAATCAGGAGAGAAGAGAGGGAGATACAATCAGTCCAGGCCACGTCCACTTGCTGACCAAGCCTCACCTTCCAAGGACACGTGTAGCTATAAACTCATTGGCGGACTAATCCACCAATCAGTGTCACTCTGTATGATCCAATCACCTCCCGAAAGCCTCATGGACAAGACCCTGAGCCTTTGGGGATACACCTCAATAAAAACCATCCCAGTTTACAAAATAGTATCATTAAGATCTGATTAAGAACCTTTTGAGTAAGTGCCTATATTTTGGTCCTATGTTTGCTATAAGATTTTAGAGTTTTTTTTTTTTGTTGTTGCATTACAGTCTACAATACAGTTGATACTAATTTTTGTGTGGTGTGATATGGTAGTCCACCCTGGAAGGTGGAATAGTACATAGCTAAGTATTCAACTTTGTAGCTCTTATCAAAGAGCAAACCAAAGTCAGTACCACATCTGATAGCTAAAGTCTGACCATTCTGGAGGAAAGAATCACAGGACAGATATTGAGAAGACCATACTATTAGAAAACTAGGGTGGTATATCAGAAAGAGGAGTCCTAGAAAGTAGAACCCACAGATGATTTCACTGAATGAAGTCTGAACCAGACGTGGCGGATAGATTTAAATCATGGCACCTATGTACTAAGCAGCATTGTCAAGGCTGCGACCCCCTAAATACAGTATTCAGTGAGAGACCAAGCAAAGTAAATTCCTGACTGCACAGAAATATCTACACCTCAGGAGAATATTAGCAAAATCTTTACAACTTGACATTTTAAAGTGTGTAGTCCAGAGTCCAAAAGTCCCTTGGTGTGGATACCAAATACAGTAGGACTCCAGTGGTGGAACTAGTGGGAAAAAAAAATAAAGCAAACATTATAACAGTGATTGCTGAACTGCAGAAAAAGTAATCACAATAAAGGAAAAGATTGGGAAAAGTGATAAGGTGATACACATTATTAAAGACATTGTACAGTTGTGCAGTTGAAAACTAAGATACCTGAAAGTTGAGTCACAGTAGACTTAAGCAACAAAGGGATAATATTTTAAATACAGTAAATTAAAACAACATACATAAAAATTTAGCAAAGGTGGGAAAATTTAACACTGCTTTCAGGTTGTATGTTTCTTCTGGTTTATGACTAGTTTTTCACTCTCTGATGTCCTCATAGTTTTTCATGATTTATAATCGTTTTCCTCAGGAGGGGCTGGGATTTTATAGGAAATTGTTTGACTACATTACATATAGAAATATTCACTGAGAAGTAGGGTCACTAGCAAAGCTCACAACTAACCAGAGTTACTTCTGTAAACTCAACCTGAGTAAGAAAAATCTTGTAATTCAATTTATGTACTTGTTATTTTGGAAAGGTAATTGGTATTATCAGCTTTCTAGTCTTTTATTGAAATATGTCTCTGTAAGAGTAAAAATAGCATTTCTAACAGAGAAGAAATATTAAATAAGAAATATTAAAGAAATAAATTAGAAAAATTAAAGAAATATTTCTCTCTCTTCCAGGCAAAGAGCAGTAAATGAAGATGTGAGTATGGTGGGCTCATCCAGAATTCCAAAATAGAATACTAAGCACAAATGCATGAGATTTATGGAGATGAAATCTACAAAAGGTAAGAAATCTTTCCTTTTGATTTTATGATATATGTTGTTAACAATTGACATGGAGAAACTAAACAATAAAGTGTGACACATACTGTTACTTTTCTTCTGTTTCTGTTTATTCTTTTTTTGGAGTCAGTGTTTCCTATGTAGCTCAGGTTGGCCTTGACCTCACCGTGTAGCCAGGATAGCCTAAAACTTGCCTGTCTCAGCCTCCTGAGTGCTGGGATTCTAGGTGTTCAATTCCATTTTCTTTACTATCAAATATCTGTATTCCAGGAAAGTAAAACTACATAAATCTAATAGCTTACATTTGTCATATTTTTGCCAATACAAAGCCCTTTCGGAGAGCTGCTGTGGCATCAGTTCAGGTTCTAAGATGTTTAAAATACCTACAATACTGATTGCTTGAGTTGAAATCTTTGTAGCAATGGGAAAACACCCTATGAAGGTGAGAAAGGTGTAGGAATGTCAATGTTTGTCAAGACCTTATGGCAAGTACACTGTTTAGCAAACCTAGTATATCCTATAAAGGAACATCGACCTAGTACTGCTTAAGTGTTAAATTAAGGTTTGGGCAAAAATTAAGAATACAAAGAAATATACTTCAATTGGCTCAATGCTGAAAATATGTGTATATGTATACATACATATACATATACATATACATATGTATATATACATATACATATACATATATACATATACATATATATATGTATACATATACATATATATGTGTATGTGTGTGTGTGTAAGTATATGAAAAAGGTACACTTATTAAGGAATAATACAAGCAAAATAAAAATGTGTCAGGATACTATACTACAGAACTTAATCTATATTAGAAGTACTTAAAAATGATGAGAATTTAGATTTATATACTATATTCACAGTAAAATATTTTATGCTCTTTTACGATCAAGAAGAAAAGTAACTGAACAGAATGTTAAAATGTTATTTTCTTGACTGACTAGAGTCAGTAAGATAAAAATATTAAACACATTTGGGGAAAATTCACAGTATGTAATTTCATAGAAAGCTCAAAGAAAGCTGGCAAAAATGGTTATCAAAACCACTCTACAAACACCAACACCGGTACATAAAAAGAGATAAGATGAAATGCAAATGTTTCTGTGAAGAGATTTCTATGTAGTAAGCTGAAATAGAAGCTTTTAATTCATTCAATTGCTAGGAAATAGCAACTACATAAAGGGGATGAATTAAACCATTTACAATGTTAAACAATATTGAATTGGTCAATGTAGTGTGTTGTTATTGTCACTAGAGGGAAATCTGAGAGGGATTTAGGACAAAGAAAGTTTATTGTTATGGCTGCGGGTTGAATAACAGATCCGGTGTAAATAAATTTTCTTAACAGCATGCTTACTTCGGGGGAAAAAATGAAGCATAGAATGTCTGAGAAAAAGCCACACTGTCAAGGTAGAGTGAAATAATTGTTTCTCAGCAAGGAACGAGATCTGTCAGATGCCCATGTTTGGATGCAAGTACTCCGTTGCCATATGTTTCAATAAATGCATGGTATTTCATAAGATAGGACAATAAAGTCAACCAAAATAAGTACATTAGGGCAGACATCATGATAAATAGTGTGTGCGTGCAGTTTTTTTTTAAGTCTCTCCAAATACACAGCGCTATGTGGTCCAAGGGTCAAGCCCAAAGCAGTCCCCTGGCTACCTGAAAACTAATGATTTTCTTCCTTTGATAGCTATTAAAATATCAAAATATCATCTTAATAACTGTGGATATTATTCCCCTGAATGATAATAGCTAAATTTAGTAGAAAAAAGTATCACAGTCCAAGACTAATCTTTCATCCTGTTATATATACCCAGTTGTAAACATTGGTGATCTATCTCATCCTTACATCATAGTCAAGCTCCATATCCAAATTTTACAATAAGCAATTCTTATTTTATTTAAAATTTTGGCATTATGTATGCCTTCCTTTGATTATTTCTTTCTTTCACAATAGAAGGTACCAAAGAATTTTTTGACTCATGCATATTTAGGTAAAATGAATAAAAAGGCCCTATGGCCTTGGCTGTAAAAATCATAGAGTGTATTGAAAACAATATATGTGTATATCTTGAAAAAGCCAAAATACTCATCAACCAGACTGGATAAAACGTGTGTGTGTGTGTGTGTGTGTGTGTGTGTGTGTGTGTGTGTGTGTGTTTAATAAAATGGCATATTGGCCACAAAGAAAGATAAATTAGAGATATTTATATTCAAATAGATACATCTAGAGGTCATACTCATAAGTAAAATAAATAGGACACAGACATGTAGGTACCATATCATGTCTCTTGCATGAGAAACTGATAGTGTAAATGAAGTCCAAATGGTACAACAGGTATGAAATAGGAAGAACATGTTCAAAGGGAAATAGTAACTGGGTGAGGGCAGGGGAAAGCAAAGAAGGGAAAGAAAAATTTGATGGTAAAAAGAATAAAATTAAAAGAAAGTTTATGTATATGGGTGTTGGGGTGGGGTTATGGGGGGAAGGGAATAGGTAAAATATGAATAAAGATGAATCACATAGAGGTACAAATTACCAATGAAGAATGTGACCATAATGTACAACTAAAATTACCAATAAACTCAATAAAAAAAAACAACTATGTGTTAAACATGTGTCTATGGGGATGGGATAGGGAGAGAGAAACAGAGAGAAAGAGAGAGAGAGACAGAGAGAGACAGAGACAGAGACAGAGAGACAGACACAGTGAATGTAAATGTGTATGTGATCCCTCTGTTCTTGTAAGTTCATTATCTTTCTCTCCCAGGGTAGTAGTCTCAAATTCTTCCAATATTACTGAAGTGAAAGATATTTCAGTCATTTGGAGAATTTATACATCTAAAATTAATCAAAACTGTAGTATTTCTCCCCATTCTGTTGGATGGCTCCATATTAAGCCGAGTGAATAAGAAGTCCTTATTACCCACCAGAAATGCTTGGTCCTCCTTAAGTCTGCACCACAATTCTCGTCCAACTGCTTTGACTCCTGTCTGGTTTGATATCACAGCCACACACTAGACTACCTGCAACTCCGGCTGAGCATCAGTCTCTTGTTGATGTCACTACATCATACTTCTAAACTCCAAATCTGGGTTCCCTCCTGACTTGCACTCTTCTTTTTTTTTTTAATCTTTATTGGTACATTAAATATCATAAGTGACTTGCACTCTTCTAAGGGCTGTTCTTTCTCTTGAAGTTAAAAGCAGCACTCATCAGGAAAATGAAGGCCTTGGAACTGGATTCTCCCTCCTTTTGTGCCATTCTGCTATTTTTCCACTCTGATTTACACTGCAGTTCTTTGAGTTTCTCATACTCATCATTATCCCTCTTTTTTGTGTTTGAAAATTGTTTCCAATTATATTAGCATGTGTTTATGACACATGACACATATATATGTATCTTATATGTACTAATATATATAACTGATCCCCCTTGTATACGTACATACTTATCACATATACACTCACTATCCCTCTTTTAATGCTCTTTTCCCCTTTCATTCTTCAGTATGTTTTTCATGTTACCAAAAATATTCTCTGATCTTGAAAACCCAAATTATTTTTATATTTTTGATATGTTCTCTGTTTACTTTTTAACACTTAAAAGAGTTAAACTTTAAAGTTTTATTTATATGTTTGTCATGTGAGATCCTTTCCCATTCTGTCCGTAGCAAATCATTAGTCATGAGGAAAAGGTGTGAAGGGACAAATGTGCGAGATGAGTGAAACACAGGTGAAAGCGCTTACTGCAGGTTTCAGATTCTGTGAGGACAGATACGCAGCTACAGAGTTGAAGAGAAAGCTAAGTAGAGTAAGATAACCTGTGAGAGGAAAGTGCATATAAATTGCAATGATTATGTTTTTACTGAAACATACAAGCAATTGAATCAATTGAAAAGTCTTAGTGGACCAAAGATTAATATTAATATTTTCTTTCACTTAAACTATGTCTCAACTAAGAAATGGCTGCAGTTCATTGTCTCATTGTCTTCCCTGCTACCTGCTGCGATGGAGCAGCGGCTAATAAAGATTACTCAGGAGGAAGGTAAAGAAAATAAGGTTCATAACTTCACCTTCTTTTCTTTTCCAGGACCAGAGGAAATCACAGATGCAAAGGAGAAAAGAAATGTAATTTTAGCATGTGACCCAAAAGGAATCGAGTCTAGGAAAATATGTGGTGAAACTATGAAGTACTGTCATGAAAGACAAAACCTGAGAGTCAATAATTTCAGAGCTCAAGACTCAAGGACAGACAAAGTGTGCCACATTGTATGGAAAAATGAATGTACATATTTAGGTAAACTAAAAGTGAAAGGGGGATGAGAAAAATACCTTAATAATGGCATAAACTAAAACGAGGCCACTCAGTATGCAAAAGAGAGTTGTGAAGCCTGAAATCCAGTTTGAGATGTATTGAGTTTAAGAGCACAGGCTAGGGAGGCTTGGCTGGGCTGTATTTCAGTTTAGTTGTTCCTCTGGAGCTATGATCTTTGTCACTATAATCATAATCAAATCCACAGTCACAATGGAAAGAGCCAGAGTAGATTTCCTCTTGCCCTATTCTCCCACCAACAACAATTTCTCATTCTGGGACCGAGATAAAGGTACATTTTTTTTCTCTTAAAATTAGTGCTGCTGTCTTTGTTTTACAACTTCTATAACAGTCACCTTCCGTTTCTATCTAGAGTGACTTATTTTCTCTTGGTTCTTATGTTTCTGAGAAAACTCAGAATCTTTCCTCATGGTCAGTCCTTTTGTGCTTCTTCCTCAGTGCTGGGCAATGCTGGTTAGTTTTCATGTCATTCATGTTGAATAATGGGAAGAATTATTAACTCTTCCTCACATGTCTTAGGCTAATTGTTCATATTCACATCCTATCTATTTTATATCCCAAAGAATTGTGAATTTCACTGTATCTCAACTTTATAAGCACCTTCATATTCAGATGCTTACAGATTTTTATTTAGGATCTTGTAAAACCTTAATACGCTCTTTGTCTCACTTTAGTGACTTTCTCTGTATTACAAGATTCATATTCCATCATGCTTTTAGAGCTTTCAATTTTTTGTTTTAAAGTTTCCACTATATCACATTGTCATATAGTTACTCTCATAGTTAGATCATCACTGATGCTGGTCCCACTGTCTGCAGAATAAAACTCAACTCAAAGCTGCAAATAAAAAGCCATATTTCAATCTAACTTAATCAACATTGTACAAATTCATCCTATCAATTTTCTTAGGACCATCTTACCTTTTAAATATATTTATTTTACTCCATCCTGAGATTCACTTTCAAGTCTTTATAGTTTAGAAGTACCATTCTTTGTCTTCTTTATTTTTCCTAGAAATGACAGTAAACATGTTTCATTTTAAGGAGTTAAATTATGCACAACTGGTAGAGAGCTTACTTCAAGATTAAATCACTTGATAGATGGTAATATCAGAAAGAGTCATTGGGTCTGATTTTTCCTACCTGAAACAAGTTATAAATAAAAAAAGAAAGATATGTTTTCAGAGACATCTACATATATGGAGGCTGAGAATGACCCATGATCATCAGAAACTGGTGAAGGGGAGAGGTAACTCTTAACTTCCACTCATGTCCATACCCTGATACTGTTCTTAGTCATATCCTTAAGATTTACTATCCCCCCAAAATAAAGTCCTGTTGCTACAAGCATTCTACAATCACAAACTTCTCAGTTTTTTCTGGCATAATTTTCCACATGTAAGTAATGAGAGAAGTCATGGTAAAGTAGATGCAGAGTGACTTTTGCTTTCAAGAGAGAAGGTGGGCAGCACCATGACAGCAAACCCACCCTGCACCGAGTGTGTCTGTGTGTATTTTCATGCAGACAAGAGTCACTGGAGGGGTCTAAGCAGCTGTGGTAATTAGGATACTGAGTAAACAATTTTCACAGTTATTCCATTGAAATTGCCAAAATTCTTCCATCCTTTTCAGATGCACAGTGTTATTCTCTGAAGCACCTTAATCACATAAGAAATTTGCAAAAGAAACTAGGGAAAGATAAGCTCTTAATTTAAATCAAGTCTCAGCCAAAAGGTCTTTAAATGATGTTTTCCTTCCTGATATCTTTAGGGCACTCTCTGTGGCAGCTGGGAACACAGCCTGCCTTGTTTGGGAAAGAGAGGCCTTGTCTCCATGTCCAAGATGTAGAAATGATGGTGGAAGTAGCATGTACTGAGGCTTGTGATTCTTTACTTAACTATAATTGACAGTGTACACTACTGTGACCCCATCTTTTTCCTCTGCACCTTCTCCAGTCTAATCATCTGCTTAACCTTTACTACCACTAACACAGGAATTTATTGATCCTATTGCTCCTTCACCAATTCATTAATCTTTGTATAAAAAATACAACAGGGCCAAGGATGTTGCTCAGTGGAGCTGTGCCTGTCTGGTGGGGTCCTGAGTTGGATTCCTAATACCAGAAAAGGAAAAGAAAAGGGAATGGGGAAAAAAAAGAAGAGAGAAGAGAAGAGAAAAGAGAAGAAGGAGAAGAAAAGAGAAGAGAAGAGAAGAGAAGAGAAGAGAAGAGAAGAGAAGAGAAGAGAAGGGGCTGGAAATGTGGGTCAGTGGCAGAGCACTCGCCCACTTTGCATGATACCTCCAGGCTGATCCCCAGCACCAGGAAAAGTACAACAGTATCATACTTTCATCAGATTCTGTATTTCAATTTTCTTATACAGTTCTTCATGTTTTAAAAAAATTGATTAATTTATAAAATTAATTGGTATTATCTTACAATTTAGCTCATATATTAATCTCCCTGCAGCCAAAATGCCCACATAAGAACTGAGGGAATCAGAGGGAATTTTTGTCTTTCCCATACACATCCCCAAGAAAGGCTCCTTGTTAATTTTTCAAGAAGAATTGATAGTTCATACTTGTGCCACTCAAGATTTTTTAACATTTTATTTAAATTATCTTTTAATATATCTGAAGACCTTAGAGATCATATGCAAGTTTTGCTTGTCATGAGTTTGCTTGAACCCCTAATGCTACAACTATCTGACACATAGAAATATTATAAAATTAAGTTTATGCGTGAATAAATGTGAATACTAAAAAGTGCTTCAAATTAATGAAAAAGATTGATTTCAATTGTAATCCAGTTGTTGGGCTGGATTTGACAAACAGAATCTATTCACTTTTATTCTTCTTCAACTAATCAATACCATATATAATTTTCCTTGGCCCTAAATAAACAGATATATTCCTGTCATCTAATGCCTATCCATAGAGACATTATTATAATAAAAAGGGATTAATTATATTATTCCAAATTAATGGATGCCCATTAGTATTATTAGAAATTTAGAACAATAAAGACTCTACTCTTTCCTAAAAAATATTCCGATCTATTCTCTCTGGGCTTGGGCCAAAACAACCACATTTTTAAAACACTTTCCAAGTATTCCTAATATAGAGCTAGAATTAAAACCCATCATTTCATAAGCAGTTGTCAAAAGTCTACACAGGAGGAAATAGTTGATTTGCTCTTTAGTCATATCTCTCATTTGTCTCAAATGCTAGGAGACATTTGGAATTTCTCATATCAGATTCTACAATTTGGTTCAAATATTAAATGTTGTTATGAGTTATAAATTAAGCCAGACCATAAAAACGAAATTCAGATATGAAGATCCATGAGAGGAAATCTCAGACCTGACATATGTTATTTCCAATTTGACTCTCCATAAAAACAATTAGACTTATTGTCAAAAGAGTAACTGTGCAGTTAGGTGTGCAAATAAATGCATGTGGAAGCTCATTCTCATTTCTTGTATGGCTAAATCTGAAGTTCACTATTCCACTGACCTTTCTCGGAAGAACACAGTAACACACACCAGATGCTTTTTAACACATTTCCTAGAGGAAGAATGGCATTCATGCTCAAAGGCCATTTCTCACAGTGTCAAGAAGCTGTTAACAAGCTTTGCCATGAACAGTCATGATGCCTTAGTATGATAAACAGGGGTTGTGTAAAGTAGCTACGAGGCCAATTCTACCCCAACACAATGGGAGACGTGACACGTCACACTGTACAGATTTTAATTCATCATGAGATTAGTGGAGTGTTTTAAACTCATCTTTTACAGTCTTGCAAATCACTTAAATGTTTCTGAACACACAATTCTCTTTGTTGAGTGTATGTTCTGACTATAGTCACTGAACACATGTTCAGCTGTGAGTTATAACTGTAGTTAACTGTACATTGTTCCTGATGTGGCTTGGTAGGGGGAAAGGATATAGATGGTGTCCTGCCATATTTGGAGCTGTGAGATCATTCCTTTCTGAATCACTCAGCCTTATACAATCATACTTTACTACAAGTGGGCAAAATGGTACATCTTTCAGTTAAGGCTAATTTGATACACCTGATTTGAATCTGGAAATAAGAATTGAGAAACAAAGAAAACTGATTTTTTGAAGTAGCAAAATGAAGACCGTTTATAACATCTAGAAGTTAAACTTTTGCAGTGGGTAGTAGCAAATATATATTTTTATTCTTCACATTTTGTATTTTGAGTGGATTAAGCTTCTGGCATATTTTATCATTCTGTACATGTGTGAGGACTGTGATGGAAAGAGAATATACAGTCTCATGTTGACTTACAAAAAGATTTTTCCAAAATGCCAGATTCCACAACAGCAAGATTCACATTAGTAATTCAGTGCAATTTATCACTACAAAACAAGGCAAAGTTTATTGTTACCAATTAAAGAGGTATCTGGTAGATTCAACTAATTCAATCTAATTTTTAATTAGGTCATTTATATCTAGTAATATGTAAAAAGACATAAAGTGAAAGCTTAAGTATAATCAAATATTGAGACATTTTATTTCTCATTATCAAGAAACTGCTGAGCAGTTTCTATCTATACATTTGCAAAAAATTACTAGATGAAACATGGCAACCTGTGACTTAGACATGTAGATCCCCTGAAGAAAATAGTACTTTCTGCAGAGTACAATGACTCTGTGAATATTTACTTTCTTGAGAATGAATAGGACAACTATTATTTTATTTGTTGATATTTGAAAAAGACACTTCATACTCTACTGATATTGTCCCTTTTTTTTCAAAATGACCTTGCATATTTACATACATATGTATGTATATAGAAATATATGTATAATTTTATGCAGAAAAATTAGGACTAGAAGTTTAGAATTAATGTCTAAATAGACAGCAAGTATGAAACTGTCTTTGGAAATACAAGTTATACTTCCTGTTTTCAAGCTTCTTTTTCATCTATGCACAAATATTTGACTAGGACATTACCTAAATCAAACTCATCAGGTCAGATTTTTTATATTCATCAATAAAAATATACTTTAATGGTGTGGACATTTTCAATTGTATTAGCCAGTAATAACTAAAGGCAATTTATAGATACACAATTGGGCTTTTAAAAAATTGCAGTAAATATAAGTAAAATTATATCTTGATCTTTTATTCTCAGACCAGTTACAGTGAAATCTGAATGTGAATAATTCTGTTGAGATTATAAATTTTTACAAAATTATAACTAGTATTTATATGAGACATTCTAGGCAAGATTTTGGCCAGCTGTAGACCAAGATTTCTTTCCCAGATATGCTCCACATTCAGGAAAAAGCAGAGAAAACTGCACACACAAAATGCGAAATAAAGGACTAATTATTATAATGTTTTAGATGTATTGGGGATTAATTGTAACAGTTGATGAGCAGGTCTGTGAAAATGGATTTCAATTTGTGGAAAGGACAGTATGTTAGTAGGAAATAGTTTTCTATTGTTGTTTTTAAGAACTTATCATAAAATGTAGTGGTTTAAAACAACACGCAGCTCAGACGATGCAGACTCTGAGCACAGGACAGGTTCCTGAGCCCTGTGGTCTCACAAGGCCTAAATCCAGGGTGCAGCAGAGGTGGAGGATGGGGAAAGCTCCTGCTGCTGAGATCATTCAGCTTTGACAGACGCCTTTCCAGGCTGGTGGTGCTGGAGGTGCCCTTAGCTCCTAGTAGTGACACATGTCCTCTTACAGCCTCTTCCCCCTCCCTCCTGAGGCAGCTCCAAAACAGCCAGGAGTCATTGTCATGACTTAAACCTAAGTTTTCTGCCATCTAGTTTTCATTCTTCCTATTATTAGTCTCTTTTCTGTTTGAGGTTTCTGTGATTATGTTGGGACACTCAGACAGGAAGAGGTTTTCTTAAGGTCAACAGATGAATAATTATGTGTGCAATGTCCCTCTGCTCAGTGAGACTGTGCCCTTCTCCTGCCCTCTCTGTCTCTCTCTCTCTGTGTCTCTCTCTCTCTCTGTCTCTCTGTCTCCCTCTCTTTCTCCTCTCTTACAGTTCTGGGACAGAGACACAGACTCTTTCTGGCCTTGCTCATTCTTCCTATAATAGACAGCACATGAATTTGTAAGCACTGGAGGGTGGCCATCACCTTTATGTCTAGCTGTTCTTCTTGAGGACATTAGAACATACATTTTTTAATTGATTTTCTGTCGGGTTTGTCATTCACACATATATGTGTGAACGCCACATAAAATATGGGCAGGTATGAAGAACTTGTTCATTTCCTACTTGTGAAGAGAAATATGATGAAAACAACCTTTGGAGTTGGCTTTTGGTCTGTAAACATGTTTTCTTCTTTTTCTAGGTCTAAGCATAAATGAAAAATGTTAAGCTTCTGAGTCTGAAATATATGAGATTGGGATGATTATGTATCTATTTACATCTTTCCTATACGAGTAGCAATTATTTATTTCCTTTCTCATATATCATATATATATCTCATATATCATAACTATCATGTATGCATGTAACACGTGATCAAACATATAGTGCTATTATCTTAAACTATTTCTAGCACAATCTTAAACTGATTTTATAGGTGAGAAAATCAGTCATACCATTCACCTTAAAGAAAGCCCTTGGACTGGGTAATTAGTAATTAGAGTACTTGTACATTTTGCAGGGAAAGCCTACAGGGAGAAAGATTTGGGAGCTGTTCACAAAAGTTTCCTTGTTTGGTCTGGTCTGGTGGCACAGATCTGATATACTAGCTTGAAAGGCTGAGGCAAGAGGATCATTGCTAGTTTGGGGTCAGCCTGGCCTACATGGTCTCAGTTAAAAAAAAAAAAAAAAAGGTATCCTGTTTGGTGGATTAGATTGCTTGACAGATGCAATCTTTTTGTTTGTTTGTTTAAGACAGGGTCTAGCTTTGTAGTTTGGGCTGGCCCTGAGCTCAGCCTCAAAGTCACATCACAGCGATCCTTCTGCTTCTGCCTCCCGAACACTGGGATTACAGATGTGAGCCACCACGCCTGGCACTGTGGTATGTGGTACTGATTGCTTCTGAGTATGAGTCTCCATGCCGAATATTGTATGTAGTTACCAGGTGACTGAACCCAGGCCCTTGTGCTTGCAAGATAAACACTGGAACCACTGAGTTAAATTCCCAGCCCTGCAATCTTTTTATGTATATAATATATGAAAGATTTTCCAATATCATTATATTATAGTTTTGATATGGAATTTGATATTCATTTCTAAAATGAAAATTTTTTAATTAAAAAAATTGAAGCCCTTTTGCTTCATTAACAAATGGTATTAATCCCACTTTAGTTTCTATTGTATGATGACAGTTCAGAATTATAAAAATTACTTTCAGTATCAAGTTTCTATCCATGTATCTCATTACATATCTTTCCCATGAATGTAAAGTATTAATCTTAGAAAATTTTAAAGAAATTAATATGATTTCTTATAGCTGCAATTATTAATCCTAAGATTTTTAAGAGTATATCCATTTTTATTTAAGTTTATTTATTTATTTTTTGAATTGAAGCATTAAAAGTTGAAGGTCTCATCTTACTTCCTTAAGCTGTTTACATCATGACCAGATGTAAGAGAATAAAATAATAAGTGGTTGAGGCCAAAAGGTATATTTTGGAACATATTTATTAAAATTATCAATTAAAGAAGTATTGTTTCAATTATTACTATCACTGATGATATTAATATTGATTATTTCACAGCCCTTGTGTCCAAAGTACTTTGCATAACTGAGGTGGATCTTACTCTGCATCAATGGTTAGACCATGTTGCTATGGAGATGTTTATTTTTTGTGAATAAAATGCTTGCATTGTGATATCTGCACTCTGATAATTTAAGTAAAATAAATAGTCCAATTGTTTTATCTGAATTTACTTTTTTAAAATTTAATTTAATTTAATTTTTTAAAATTATCTTTATTGGTACATTACATATATGCATCATGACTGCATTCCATAATGGGGATTTGTACCAGTATAAGACACAACTTAAGTCTCATTTTTTTTCCCATAGCCCTACCCACCCTACTGCCCTCCCATATACTTAAAATTTGTTTCCTTACTTTTTTGTTATAATCTCATTATTTTTCCCCCTTCACCCTATTTTACTTTGAGCATTTTCTATTTCACAATATATAACATACAATTCTAGGACTCATTTACATCTTTATTTTCTCATACCAAAGAAAAGATGTGATATGTACCTATCTGTGCCCTGTTTAAGTTTTTATTTTTATAAGTTTTAAATTATAAAAGAAAATAAATTATGCTTTATACTTAATCTGCCAAATTTACAGAGGCATTGATTTATAACTTTATATAAAACAATTGTCTGTTTTATACATCTTTCCAAAATTATTTTACTGTCAATATCAATGGAGTCCACAGATGTAAACTTAAATGTTTCAAGTTTCTATTGCTCGCAAAGTGACTCGACTCCATTTTAGTCAGACTATCTCATCTTACTTTCTGTGATAACAGCCTATATCTTTTCAAAGATTTCCTGAAGAAGATTATAGAGATAAAGCTCAAGGTTCCCAAGTTAGATTGTGGGCTGTTTCTGAGGAGAACTTAGTTATTATGTGACAACATCCTTGTAGTTTATTTATGCTAGAGAAGTGTCAATCATCTGACCGCGGCCGGTGCCCATGACACATCCCAGCCACAGCTTGTCTGATTTAGTCTGCAGCAATTGGCCTTTCTGACAACAGTGCTGCCTTACCGCAGCATGCAGCACCTTGCTCAGTGCAGCACACTGTCTCCTATTTATGGATCTTAAAATGTTACCATGAAGATGCAACTTAAATTTTAGAGACTGAACATTCCATAATATACTATTTCTTTCACCTGAAATGTCTTGTTGCAGATAAAGGCTTTAATTAAAGTCACAAACAACTTTTAATCAGATTTTTAAAATATTACTTTAAAATGTCATATCACATGCAACATACATAGTTCTAAAATCACTGTATGGAGCTCTTGTCAGAGAAACAAATGATTAAAATGTTAGTTTGGAAAATTTCTACAAAAAATAAATAAAAACAAGACAGTTAAAATAGCTGTGATCAAGGTAAGCAAAAGATTCTGGAAGTTAAAATGAAATAGGGCAACAACTTTTCACAAGGCTAAACTATATTTTAAATTCCACCATGCACATCATTCATAAGTAACTTAGAAGCCATTTTCCAAAAATTACAGGTGGCACTTTCTCAAATGACTGTTTTTACTTTTTTTGGTTTGTAATAGTGCAATGTACATAAGTAATAAAAAGACTAAAGACCTTAACACGAT
Organism: Petromus typicus; assembly: GCA_004026965.1. NCBI lineage: Eukaryota > Metazoa > Chordata > Mammalia > Rodentia > Petromuridae > Petromus > Petromus typicus. The sequence continues at coordinate 88,507 of PVIR01001571.1, read as the reverse complement.
TTTTCAAATAAAGAAACCTACTTGCTCACAGCATGCCTCTGACTTAGAGGAGGTTCACATCCCAGCATGGAGAAAGCCAAAGTTAAAACTCAATGAAGCTGCTAAAATAAAACAATGAAAATGAAAATAACACAGACATAAGATGCAAGTAACAAACCAATCTTAAGTAAAACATTGGATTTAAGAACACAAATGAATAAAATGAAAACAAAACGTAATCCAAAAGAGTGCATGGCCCTCCCATCTCATGTCCAAGTTGCCCATTTATTCATTTATCCATCCACTCTTTCAAATGATAAGGAGGCAGAATTGAGTAATACAATGTAGGTTGCTATTTTCATGAGACTTCATTCAAGTGAACCATCAAAACTTAATGTACCTATTTTTCATATTTATAACATCACAAGATAGGTTCTTCTGGCAGTAGCAAAGCTAACAACCTGAATATTTTCTAGAATCTTCCACTGACTTTTTAAAAAAGCAGAACATAATCCTTCCAAATTAATAATATCTGTGTTGGATTTTGGGGGGTTGGCTTAGTGACAACCTATCTAAACCACTGAGACTTTTACACCTGACACAAACACAGAAGTAAATATTTACCAGCACATTTGTGTCACTAAAGCAATACTGAATAAAACAGAGCTCAGACAAGTAATATTCAGAAAGCAAAAAAATAACTTACAACTAATATTAAACTTGCTCAACAAGCAAAGCACATTAGAATATGACTCAGAGTAAAATTGGTTGGATTATATTATTTTAAGTACTATAGTTGAGAGAACTAACTCAATGAAGAAAATATGTATTTGTGATGACCACTGTTCCCTAGCATTAGTTAGGATTATTCAGTAGAAGCATCCTATAACTTCAAATAATTGTGTTTTTAATTAATATGTGGGAAAAATTATACTATGAAAACATTTAGGTCAGAGTGATTTCTATATGTCTGATGATCACCCTTACAGTGCCAGTATCTAATCTATTGCTGACCTAAAACTTATTCCAAAGGTAAAGCTTTTGAATTTAAGACATAGAAATGTATGCATTTTATATTTTAAAAAATTAGTTATTGATGACATTTTATACTGAGAATTTCAGGATGTAGAGATCCTCTCAAAAGGTGAAACTCTAGGATGGTTGATTTAAAAAAAAAATCTCAATTATTTTAATGAGTCAAAAATGGGTGTTCAAAGTCCTCATGGTTAAATGAGGTCTGAATGTTTTTTTTGTTATTATTTAAAATTTTACCATTAATTAAGTTTATTGGTTCTCCTGTGCCCCTCCTCATTTGTACATTAGTAAATGTAATATACCAAGTTAACAGAACCAGGAAAAAAATCATATAATCATCTTAATAGGCATAGAATTTGACAAGTATTTGATAAGTCCAACACCTATTCATGATTAAAAACCTTACAGAAAATTGGAATAGATGGCCTTTATCACAATATGAAAAAAGATATCTATGAAAAACATCATAATAAATTCTCAAAAACTGAAAGATTTCACTCTGAAGTCACAAGACAAGGATGTCCACTGTCACCACTCTTGTGCAGTAGAGTTCTGGAAACATTAGCCAGAGCAATTGGACAAGAAAAAGAAATAAAAGGGGTGAAGATAGGAAAGGGAGAGTTTATTGTCATTATTTGCAGATAATATGAAGACCCCCAAAACAACATCAAATGACTTTGAGATTTAATAACCAAATTCAGTAGATGGATACAAAGTCAATACTCAAAAATATAGAGCATTCCTGTACACAAATAACAAACTTTCTGAAAGAGAAATTAGAAAAACTAATTCTTTCAAAATATCATCAAAAATGAAATACTTAGGAATGAGTATAATAAAGGAAATAAAATATCTCTACATTATAGATTGTGATAGTCTGAAAAAGGAGATCAAAGAGGATATCAGAAAATGGGAGGATAATGATTGCTTGTTGTTAGGAAGAACCAATTTGGCAAAAATTAATGAATATACTTCCAATGAAGCCACAAATATCTTAACTCACAAAAGTACAGAAAACATTTCTCAAGCAATTCTAGGCAACAAAGTCACAGCAAGGGGCATCACAATCCATGACTTGGAAGTATACTAGAGAGCTATTGTGATAAAAACAGCTAAGTACTCTCAAAAAAACAAAAAACAAACAAAAAGAAGGAGAACAGAACAACAAAGCAGACCTGAGAATCAACAAAATAGACTAGAAGTTGGAGAAGCAACTTCAAACGTACTCAGCCACACTAACTTTGACAAAAGGGCTAAACACCTTCACTGGAAGAAAAATTCTCTTTAATAAATATTTTGAAAAAAACTAGTTTTGACATGCCCAAGATTAAAATGAGACCCATATCTCCCACTATGCACTAAACTAAAACTGAAATGGACCAAAGATCTAAGTACTAAAACAGAAACACAAATCTGCTGAAGAGAGAATAGGTGGGACTCTTGAAGACACAGGTCTAGGCAAAGACTTCATGAGAAAAACCCTACTCGTACAGGAAATTTTACAAAGAATCAATAACTGAGCTTTCATCTCATTCAGAAGCTTTTGCAGAACAGAAGAAACAACCAAGAGTGTAGAGAGACAACCAAATGAGTGGGAAAATCTTTTTCCAGCCGTTCCTTAGACAAAAACCTGATATCTAAAATATATCAAGAACCAGAAAACTCAAGCCCCACATTTAAAGATGCAAAAGACTCAAAATAAAAATGAGCACGAGAGAATACATAATTATGAGAAGTACACGCTGTAAATAAATGTATGAAAAATATTAACTATCTCTGGTCATTTGACAGATGCAAATCAAAATAAAGCTGAGATTCCATTTCACGGCAGAAATCATGGCAATTATGAACAGTTTAAGCAATATTGGCTGGATTGTGGGGAAAAAGAAATCTGTCTCCACTGTTGTTAGTGTAGATTGGTGTAACCACTGTGGAATTCAGTGTTCAGAATTCAGATTTCTCAAAAAGGTAGGACAAAGAGGTCCCATTTAACTCAGCTAAACTCCTAGGTATCTTCTCACATGAAAATCATCACATCATAGAGATATATGCCCACTCATGTTCGTAGGAAAGGCGAGGGAGAAGGGAGCAAAGGAAAGGAGCAGTAGCATGAGCCCCTGGGAGCCTCAGCCAGGTTTCTGAGCGTTCTGGTGGGTGACAGGAAGCGCAAGAGTTCATTGCAGCTCGGTTCCGGTGGGGTTAGGGTTACAGGGCAGCTCTGGAGTCACAGGTGTTTCCAGGCAAGAATTTAGTCTGGGGAGATGGCGTGGGGAGCAGAGAGCACGACGCTAGCGTGCAGCAGGGAAATATCAAGGTTTTCAAAGCCGAGACAAAAATTAACATAATGATATTTCTGAATGAAAGCTGGAAGGAGACTTCCTTCGCATCACATCATAGTTTTTCTCTATTTCTATCATGAAACTCAAATTTCCTTTTAATTTGTAGAATATTTAGTAGTATTTTTTCAAATGTTTACTTAAGAGTTTTAAGAGGAGCTTAAACTGAGCTATAATCCTATAAGCTTTTGAAATCAAAGAATTCCTCTAGTTAAGAAAAAAAAAGAAATGAAAACTAAGTAAAGAGCAAAGAGTTTCTGAAAATGCTTTTGTCAATAAAAAGTATTTTGATTTAATGAAAATAAAAATTATGCTAATCAAAATCAAAATTGTATTAATAGTAGAATATTGTTGAATTGTATTTCAAAGAATCATAGCTGGAAAATCTTTTATCTGAACATATTTGCTTCCATTATCAGCTTCTATTTTCTGACATACTGTTGACAGTTTGACTTTTATAAAATCAAAGTATCATCTTTATTATTGAACTTTTAAAAGATTTTAAAGGAGTTATATAAATACTTAGGTGACACACATATAAACAGATATTTTTCTTCCTTATATTTGGCTGAAAGATATTTTTAGTTGAAGTTCAGTATATCTGTGGTGGATAATATCATCAATGTTTCCAACTGAAAACAGCCAAAAATGAATTTAAATGACACTTTAATCAAATTGCATCTCTTATTGGACTAGAAAGTAAAATTATCAGTATATCTATAAAATATTTTTACCAAATTCATGCTTCAGGGTTATTTATTTGAAATCATACAATAATGATAGTACATATATAAATACACATTCACCAAAATACTAGCAGCATTAACAACAAAAGTGGTGCAGTTACAAATGTTTTATACTTTATTTGATACATAAAATGTGATTGAAAAGTGATAAATAAGTCTGCTTGATTCCTTAAATAATTCTGGAAAAGCAAGGACTAGTATACAAATGAATTAAATACACTGTAATAGTTACTCTAACGTGTTTCAACACACATGCTAGTAGAAGTAAATATTGATGCGATAGTTTTAGAAGATAAGTAGGCAAAATGATATTTTTCCTCACATCTTTAACACTTCTGCTAAGAATATAGATTTAAAAAGTGCTCGAGAAATGAGTAAGAGAGCACTGACTCACCCGCTGGCTTGGAATAGTAAGAGTAAATACCAAGAAAGACAGGAAAAGAGAGAGATAGAAACAGACAGGGAGGAAAGGAATCATTTATTCATTCCAGGATAAGTGGAATAAGAGCCCAGTTCTCTGGTAGCAATTATAAAGTAATAAGATCTTACAGAAAGAGGTCTACAGTACATCTAAGGAAAATTCAGAGAATTGTGTTTCAAGTATTGAGAGCAATTCCCATCAGATATGAAATAGATGAAGTACTTCAGTATTGGAAGGATGGGATGGGGGTGAAGATACAAATACATTTTCATGCTTACCATGTACAAAACTTTTAAACTGACTCATTGAAAGGATAAGCTTTAGAAATTATGAAATGAAAAGATGAAGGTTAACATTTTTAGATTCCTTTTTCTGTGGGTTTGTTTAGGTTTTATATCCTTGTACTCTATTTCTGTTTGTTTGCATTTACTTTTTTTTTTTACACTGTCAGGCCAACTAAAAGGAAGTTCCTATTCATGAATTAAGTTGACTTGGGAAAAAGCCAGATGACAGTGTCTTTTCTTCCATAGGCTCAATGTCTTATACCAATGTAAACAATATTTAAACAAGTGTGAAATGTGATCAGTATTTTTACTCTTTTAGACTGAGAGTAATGACAACCAAACAATAATATGGTCTAATCTCAATGCCAGCACTGCAGAACTAGCATTAAATATCCCTTTGGTCTGTCTGAGGGCCAGGGCTTTCCCAGATGTTTCACAGGTCATTCTGCCAATTTTCAAACAGTAATAGTAATTTCCTCCATATAGTTATAGATGCATGTAGGTCCTCATCATCCCTTGGCCTTCTATAGCCATAGAACATTCTGAGTGAGAAAAATCAGTTTAATTTTAATCTTCCAACACATAGAATTCTATAAACATAACATCAAGTAAGTGCATTTAAGTATATTTTGTCCCTTTCTGTCTCACAAAGTTTGCTCTTTACTATCTTTTGAGATTAAAAATGTATCATTTTCCTGATCTCCTACCTACCCTTCTATTAATGATCACACTGTATATAATAGTCTTAAATTTCTATTTAATAAGTTATGTTGAACTTCAAAGATATTATGTACCTAGATTAGGTAGTTTTTAATCAATCTGATTTCTGTACATTTAAATACTGAGATGAGAAAGCAAGAGTTATGGATCTTGAAAATGCTCAATGAAGACTGCATGGTACCTACAAGATATTCAGATCAGTTTTCAAGTCATCACAACATATTGAGACAGTTTCACTAGATGTGAAAAGCAGGTTTTGAAAAGTACTTACCCCTTTCTTGGTAATGGCTTCCAATTTTATTCTTCAGCCAGAAAATAGTTCATTTCTTCTGACACCTGTGATATGGACATAAATTATTAATGACACTCAACACCGGCTATGAAAAAAATAATCATAGAAGGATACACAAAAACAAGATACAGGAGGTCAATAATGTCACGTTCTTCCTCTCTTTCCATGAAGAGAGAATACTTGTCTTTTCTCCTTTGCTTTGTCACATTGTTATTACGGACAAATGACACACAAAAATAGCCTCTTCAGGGAAGTATGTCCTTATGATTTTTTCAACATTACTTTTCTTTGAATTATTTATGCAAACTCCGAATGTACATAGAGTTGTATTATGTGAAAAATGTTCTTTACATGATAATTTTTTTCTTACCTACACTTTATCCCTCTGCCTTTTCATTATATTAGAGGATATTGGGAAAGAAAAAAAAAACAGGAAAATTTTCCACTTCAGGGAAGCATATGTCATTTCTTCTGTTCTTTTACTTTATTATTTATTTATTTATTAGTGCTGAGGATTTACCCAGGGCCAGAGGGATTGAATATATTACCCTAATTCTAGGTGGCTTTTATGCAGAAATTATGAATAAAACTGCCTTTGTGAAGCATTAACATATAAATACTGAAAATAGAAAATGTAGGTATTAATGAGACATGTATTTAAAAATAAATTCACAGAGAATAATTAAATGCCATTGAATTTTTATTCAGGAGATTTAAATTGGAATTCTAGCCATACTACTGACTACAAATGCTTCCATGGAAAAATGGTATCATCCATATTATTTAAACCACACATAACTTCCCTTCAAGATATGAAATGTAGCTTCCATAAAATTAATTTTCTTCTAGCTTGTTAATTTATAATTCAACATAACAACGACTATTTAAAATTTTCAGTATTTAACAAGAATTAAATACATGCTGCTTCAATTTTGTACTTAAAATTTTTCCATATATAGGTGATGCTTGATGGAGAAAATGTGGGAGAAAGGAACCCTTCTCCACCATCTTTGGGAATGAAGGCTGGTGCACCCACTGCACAGATCAGTGTGGAGATTCTTCAGAAAACTAGAACTTAAGCCGGCCCCATTTTCCCGCTGGCTATGCCCATGAAAGAACCAAAATATCACACCACAGTGGCCATATGTGCACCCATGTTTATAGCAGCAGATTTTTTTAAAATAGCTAAATCTTAGAAACAGCTCAAAGGTCTATCAGTTGGGGAGTGGATAACAAAGATTTTATTTTATTTTTAAATAAAATGGAGTACAACTTAGCCATAAAGATAAACTTGAGACATTTATAGCTAAATGGATGCACTTTTAGGGCATTGTATTAGCTGAAATAAATAAGACACATGTATAAATACTAAATGATTTATCTGGTGTGAGAAACTGAAGGTGTGAATAAGGAGCAACTTGCATAATAGGTATCATTAAATAGGAAGAGAATGTTCCAAGGGTAAGGAGAATCAAGACAGGAGACGGGGAATATAAGAATGAAGATAAGTTATGTACAAGTACAAACTTTCAATGATGAGCATGATCATACATTCTACCTAAAATATACCAATAAACTCAATTTTTAAAAAGTACAAAACATTGAAAAGCATATGTAATATGTCTCCAGATCAGTATCAGGAAATGTCATCTGATTTCAGAAATCTAGACTATAAACAGTTTCATGCTCCCAAACCTAGAGGATGGTAGAAGTTAGGAATCTCCTTCTATTGTTATTGCAACTAATAATGTTGCAAATTACCATAAGCTGGAAGGAAACTCTGGGTTATGAAACTGAATGGGACAGAATTCTTCCTTGGCTTGAAGCCAAGTACAAACTGATTTTTAAAGTCACCTTTTCCCCATATCACTGAGCTGCTTATTATAATGTATTCTCTTCTTTGCTCTTGAGGGCACATTTTCCAAACTTTGAATTTATCAAAAGTCATAAATTCCTTGAGACTTTTGATAGCTGCTGTGATTGATCTGATTCACATTAGAAGCCAGCCTTGAAGCAAACTGATGACGGGGAGAGCTCGCACAACATCTAGAAGACACCGGACATCTTTACAAGCCATCATGTTTGGTTTAGAAAATTTTACTGGACATGAGCTGGAAGCCTTGAAATGTAATCACCCTTCTTTATTGATGGTTTTCTATTTTACTCTTCAGACCCAGTGCATTTCATTTCTTCTGACACATGTGATATATGCACATGTTCTACATCTGGATATGGTTTGATTATGTGGAAAATATAAGCCTATATGAAATATGGACACTTATCAAAAGAGAATTGATTCTAGCAATTAAACATAATTTCATTTAAATGAGTTTGTTAGTTATCTTCTGTCTGAAATCTACTCTCCTTTCTTTTTCAATAGAATTCACTTTTCCCATGGAAGAGAAGGTAGAGAAGATTGCCTCAGGTATTGAGGGGTATTTCCAGTCTTTCATCACAGTCAAAAACTTCAGCAGTTTCTCTCTCATTTTCTTCCTTATCTTCTTCTCCTGTGTGCTCACTTTCTTTGTCTCTGTTCCCCTTATCTGTTCCTCGTCTACCATTCAAAAGGATAACAATTCTTTCTTCCCAAGAAATATTTTTTTTTTTTGAGACAAGGTCTCACTTTGTAGTTCAGGGTGGCCCTAAACTCACTATATAGCCCAACAAGCCTTGAATTCACAGCAAATCCTCCTACGTCTGCCTCCTGACTGCTGGAATTACAGGTTGAGCCCCCACAGCTGGCATTGTTGTATGTGGTTACCAGGGATCGAACCCAGGACTTTATGCTTGCAAGGTGGATGCCAGGAACACTGAACTAAATCCCTGGCCCTTTCCCAGGAAATCTTGAGCAAGACTGTTTTCTCAATCTCTGTGTCACATGTTTAACCTAGAATGAGAATTTACACAGCAAATGCTATCCGTGGTGAATTTTATCCCAGATTCTTTCTGTAAGGAAGAACTATTCAGTGAATGTTTAAAATCTGTAATTTATCTAGAACACAGGCTCACATAAATCAGGAGCTTATATAATATGTACTTAATGATGATGAAAAAACTAAAAAATATTTCAGATGGATTCTTTTCAATGGTAGCCTCCATTAAGTGTCCATTTTATGCAAAGCCTTTTAGGAATATTTCAAAATTATTCATAAAAAATAATTCAGAATTTGGTTCTAACTCGAAACCACATGGTTGTAGCTTTAACTAGAATAAATAATTTCCAGACAGGATGAGTTCGTTTTGTTTCTAATTCACAATACCACAATAATTTGCTGCTCGTGAACAACAGAAAACTTCACTAACTCAGAAAGTGATTTTCCTTCACTCTGCTAGAGTTGCTCGACATCCTGCTGAAATATTTACTTTACCGCATACTTGCATATATTAATATAAAGCTGAAATAAAATTGTCTTACGTGTTCCTCATGCTATTGCACAACTCTGTAGTTTTAAATAGGTTTAAAGAGTCAAATTCTTCAGTGCTTTAGAGGCAAATTAAAATTAGCCTGTATCAGTACATAAAACCATGAAAAATACAACTTTAAAAAAATTTTCTACTTTATCATAAGTTAGAGGATGAGTTATTCTTTAAAACTGAAACACCTTATTGTCTATGAAATGTTTTTAGGTTTTGGATGTGGTTATGTTATTCCTCTCCTAAATAATAATAATAATGTTGGTGGGTAGATTTCTCCATTTGTGTTTGGAAGGCTCATGTCCCTTAAGACACCGAGAGCCGAGTGGATCCTGTAAGGCGCTGTCTCACACAGCGAGAACCGTTCAGGACCTGGAGAAGAGCCTCTGAAAACCTCGCGCCTCCGCCCATATGTACAATCAGATCCAAATCCAGAATGCGAGGCAAGCGCAGCCGGGACTCCCTTGGACTCTCCTAGTTAGCTCTTAAATCTTAAGACCTGCCAGTCTCCCATTTCTGAATTCTGTAGGAAATTTCTCTAGTTGAAAATTTGTTCAGTACCTACATTTTGCTTTCTGGGGATGGTTTTCCTCCACTTGTTCTCCAGCAACTGGCAGAGCGTCTTCACCGTGCTCCGGAGAACGTAAGAGCGGTGCAGGGTTACCTGAGTGCCCTGGGCCTCCGCGTATCCACAGCTTCTGGGAGAATCCCCCCTGGGTGAGTCCCTGCGAGGGGTCGCTTGCATCCATCACCTGTCTTGGTCCCTTTTTAGATTCAAAATAATTTTGTTCTGCTTTGCTCCCCAGACCAAATTGCTTTGAACAGATACCTTTGTTTCTTTTCTTTTCTTTTCTTTTTTCCTTTCTTTTCTTTTCTTTTCTTTTCTTATCTTTTCTTTTCTTTTCTTTTCTTTTCTTTCTTTCTTTCTTTCTTTCTTTCTTTCTTTCTTTCTTTCTTCTTTCTTTCTTTCTTTCTTTCTTTCTTTCTTTCTTTCTTTCTTTCTTTCTTTCTTTCTTTTTTTTTCCACAAGAAGGGAATTTTTTTTTCCCCTTGAGTTGTTTACTTAGCTGCTTTTGCCTTGTGACAGCAGCCATTCAATTCCAAAATCACTTCACACCTTGATAACACTTCTATTCGGGTTTACAGGGCTTTTAGTAACTATTTTGTGTGTGTTTCCAGCTGTTTTTTAAAGATATGCACAGATTTTATTCAAAATTAAGTGAGGGCTATTTGAAATGAGTTTTAAAAGCAATTACTTCTTTGATTACATTTATAAGGAAAGTTACTTTTTGAGATACATACATTTCCTGTTCACCTCTTTGAGACATGTGGAATAATTGGGTCCTTTTGTCTTCAGTTTTTATACTTTATTTTTCTAAGAAATGAGGCACAGCGTCATGACCCGTCACTTTCCACGCATTTGCAGAACTCAAATCTGAGAGTTTCTGAAGATATCCTGAATGAACCAGAGTTTATTCTCATAAACGAGTATCACTATGACTAAATTTAATAGTCAAATGATACAAGAAAGTGTATCTGGTAACTTTAGAACTGCTTGAAATCTCTGTCCCCAGAAAGGTCTCACAGTCCGGAAAATCGCCGAATCCGTAGCTGACGACTGCACGAGCCAACTGCATCGCCTTTGCCAGGCAGAGAGACTTCCTAACACCATCAAGTCTGCCGACAGGACACATTCTACACCTCTCTGGCTTCTTCTGAGCAGCTGAATCTGATATCATCACATGTACCACAGAAGACTTTCTTATAGACTTTCTTCACTTTCTGCATCTCTTTTGACATGGAGATCGATGCTTCTCAGGGAGAGCCTTCAGAGAAAATGCCTGCAAGACACCAAGGAAAGTGTTTGCAATTTCCAACATAAGAAAGCATAGAGAAATACAATCTAGAAATTTCTACATTTGGCAAAGTGTTTCAAGAATATGGACAACAGGAAAGCATTAAAAAATACAATCTACTAGTTTGGATACCTATGGTTATTCTGTGCCTATATTCCATATTCAAATTTTTGACATGCAAAAAGAGATAATTGTACTAGCAGTAATGCCTCGGCCTAACCTAAGAGCCTCTTTGATCACCAAGACTTCCTCCTTCTTTTCTCAGATGGAAACTACAGTTAAATGAATAGTTTACTGAAAGAAAATTGTATCACCTGTGTGACGTCGCCACTCCCTAAGCTTTTCTCTTAATTCTGTTTCATAGTCCTTCAGTCTATGGATTACACTGCAAAGCTAATCAGTATTCACATAAATTGTAGAAGCCAGGAAACTGCTAAAAGAAACATACAAAAACATTTATTAATGCACATATCTATTTAGTGCAGCTTAGAATGAAATAAACAGTACACCCCTTGCTTGGCAGTTGATTTCAAAGATTTTTGTCTATTAATTACTTATTTCCAGGTTCATTTTGCCTTTGACTCTATCTCATTCCTTTGGTGTTTTGTGTATTGTTGATGGAAGTTCCTGTGGATTCCTAGACCTAGGAGAGTCCACCTTTGTGAGGATTTAGCCTCACTAGCTACTTACCTACTTCTTCCTATCCTATATTTTGTAGCAATCTTCCATTTTCTCATGAAATTCTGGTTCATGTGCATGCAAACATTCTAGCTTCCCTCCTCCAGTTTTTTATTCCTTTGATGTTAATTCAGTATACTAAGGAGCATAAAATGGATCTGATGTCAATTTCTACCCTGTTGACAACATTCCTGGGACTCTTGCTGAGATTATTTCCATTGAATACTGAAAGTTCTCTCTCCACAGAATGCAGAGCTACCTGGACAGAAAGGCCAATGTCTGCTACTGGTTCAGTACATATTATAGTGGAAAAACCCACTTCTATTTCAAATCCAATTTTTGAGTGAGACTATTTCCATTTCCATAGTATATCTATAACATATATATTTCCATAGTATATATTTATATATACTATATAAATATAAATATATTTATAAATATAAATAAATATAAACATGTTTTATATAAATATAGTATAAATATATATTATATAGTATAAATATATTTTATATAAATATAGTATAGATATAAATATATTTATATATTATATATACTAAATAATATATATTTCCATAGTATTTATGTATATACTATAAAATATATATAGTGTGTATATATATGTATATGTATATGTGTGTATATATATATATATATATTTTTTTTTTTGAGACAAGGTCTCACTTTGTAGTTCAGGCTGGCCCTGAGCTCAGCCTCCAACTCACATCACAGAAATCCTCCTGCCTCTGCTTCCCAAGTGCTGGGATTACAGGCGTGAGCCACCATGCCTGGCACCGTGGTGTGTGGTACTGATTGCTGCTGGGCATGAGTCTCCACTCCCAGTATTGTATGTGGTTACCAGGAGACTGAACCTGGGCACTTGTGCTTGCAAGACAGGCACCAGAACCACTGAGCTAAATCCTCGGCCCTCCATAGTATAATTTTTGAGACTGAAGAATCAGCACCATAAATAGGACAAGGCTAAATATGTGAATGCTATGTAATAAGTTACTTAAGTTATCTACAAGCTGTAATTTAAAACATCTTATTTACCCTTACACAAGTTAAACTTGTGACCTCTTTGATTAAGAATATTGGTTTAATGTATTGGGAAATTAAAATGTCTTATTTTCATATCTATCATAATTGAAATTTTCCTTGTGGTTTGCTGCCATTTAATCAAAAAATATGGATTTTTTTTCTGTGCAATTATTTTGAAAAAAAGTTCTGTTCAATTCAATATAGGACTTTAAATATGGGTGAATTGGTAAATATTGTCTTTGGTAATTGTGGAAACTCATAAAACAAATGCATCACATCACGTAATAATTCAGAAATTGTAATTATTTTTAAACTTTTTATAAGTCCTAGAACTTATAATGAACTCCCTGCATTATAACCATGTTTCTTGTTCACATAGGCCATAAGTATCTTTTCAGTGTTTTGCTTTTGAAAGGGGAGATCACCTAGTTATCGCTTTTTGATGTTTTTGTAAAAGTGCTTTAGGTTTTTGTTTCATGCTGGACAACTTTCCTATGCTTTGCTATATATTGACACATACTTGGGTTCTTTTACAGAAGCTTCTATATGTGTAACATGCTGCTGTGGTTAAGCTTACATAGAAGTTATTTTTCTTTCTTCTTCATGTGTACACGTAAGATTTAAGAACATTGACAAAGGGTTTCCCATGGTGTCATCTGGGGCTGGCAGAGGACAGGAAGGTTATGCAGAGGAACTTTAAACTTGGTTATAAAAAAGTAATGGAACTTGTATTTCTTTATTTCCATGCCTGGCAAGGACGTGTACACCCTGAAACCAAGGGTTCTTATTTAATGAAGTACCTTGTACAGATTCTGCTGCGAAGAGGTTAAGAAAAGAGCATTCAGCTTTGAATAGGTAAAAAAGACATGATCTTGGGCTGCAGAACATTTTGGGTGCCTGTGTGAAAGACATAAACTGGGGGTGCACACAAAATAGATGCAGCTGAAAGGCGGTTACCAGGATGGAAGGCTGTGTCTGAAGGGACAGCTCCAGGGAGATGGAGGCAGTGATCCCATGGGGGGCTGGAACAGGTGAGTGAGACATGGGACACCCAGGACCAGGAACATGGGGACTACTTACAGACTGTCTGGTTAACATCTGTCAGCATAGAAGGGGCAACCTGCACAAAGAATAAGGATGTAAGCAACATAACAGGGATCTTATCTGTACTCACAAGCCTGTGGGGCCTCAAGGCCTTAAGGAAAATTTGGACAAGTTTCTTCTCCCCTGATACGTAGAGAAAATTAAACTACAGAAACATCATAGAGTTCAGAAATTTTAACTTTAGAAAAATTACTCAGCATATATATTTAACTGAATAAAACATTTTGGCATTATTAGCATAGATAAGAAAAATCTAAGTACTATTTTCCATTCTGCTGCTTTCATTTTATTAATAAAGTAGATGTTTGGTGCATTTATCATGTATTTTTATTAAAATTAAGACAATATCTATGTGCTTAAGACTTGTAAATGGGATCATCCTTTTATTTGGTCATCCATAAGCTTTTTGACATACAGTACCAAACGAATCAGAGATCTAAGGTTTAAATATCCTATGGACTTAGACGGCTTTGTCAAAGGGATCTAAAGGATTCAGAAAGAGGAAGCAGATGTTGCAAGTTAAAATTAGCATCTTACTCTTTGATTATACACACTTCCTGCTTCTGTGGTTCCATGAATTATCTAAAGGACAGTGAACCTGTGGCAACCTTGCCATAACAGACTATTTGCTGTTGCTGTTAGCTATAAAAAGTTTGCCAGCACTTGTGTACAGTGTTTGCACAAGGAAGTCCTCTATGGCCACTTATGAGTCATCCAGCTCATCACTTTTAACACTACATTCTCAATCAAAAAATGTAGACCTGGGGGCCGGGGAGTTAGCTCAGTGGTTCCAGCGCCTGTCTCGCAAGCGCAAGGACCCGGGTTCGATTCCCCGGTAACCACATAACAATACTGGGTGTGGAGACCCACACTCAGCAGCAACCAGTACCACATACCACAGTGCGGGGCGTGGTGGCTCACGCCTGTAATCCCAGCACTCGGGAGGCAGAGGCAGGAGGATTGTGATGTGAGTTTGAGGCTGAGCTCAGGGCCAGCCTGAACCACAAAGCGAGACCCTGTCTCCAAACACCTAAAAAAAAAAAAAAATGTAGATCTGCTCACTTTGTGTCCTAGTCAGACCTCTCTCCTCAGAGTTGTCCTCCTCTGGGAAGCTTCATTGGAATCTTTCTGTGTTCCAACACTCCCCCTTGTGTGATTAAGCATTTTTTTACCAACTCTGTTGTCCAACTTTCATTATAAAGTATTGCTAATTTGTTCCTGTTCTCAAAAGTTTGCAATGTCAGAAATGGTCTTACCTGTATCAGTGTCTACAATACTTGTATCTGTGTATTTTGTATAACAAACAATTTATATGCACATTAATGAACTCAATATTTTCACAGTTTTCTAATTACTAGATATTACTAATGAGATTATTTTTTCAATCTGGCCAAATAATTAAACCTGAAAAATATCTTTGTGTTTATTGTTGGATTTTAATTATATTGGAAGCAAAAAAAAAAAAAAGGAGCTGCTTTTCACTTGTAGGAATAGGAATTTAATCTCAGGAACTTTAAAACTGAGAGTTGAAAGATATAGGAACTCTTTACTCCTTACTTGATATATCTAGTAGTTCTACTGTAATTTTAGATCTCACTAACAACTTCTACAATGAATATCACAATGGTGTCTTTTGGACACACACGCTACTGCAAGACATGTGCTGTATTTCTTTTTCTTGCTTTTGTAAAAATGGCTGGTGGGTTTGTTGGGTTAGCCATGGAGATGGAACTAGATTTAATTTAAAATGATTTTAGAAAGATGAATAGAAATTTCTGATGAACTGAATTTTAAATTTGGTTTGCTGAAAGTCTTGGTTTAGTAAACCATATTGAAACCAACAAATAGAATAATCCAAATTTTCTAATTCCAATGACAAAAATTTCTCATAATATAGTGTTTTAAGATTTTATAAAGTTTGTGTTAGCCTACGTTTAACAATAGAATTAACTTCAATTGCATCCAAAGAAAACCAACTCCACTTTTAAAGAAATCAAATAATTATATAATAAATCTATAATCTTCTCATCACCTGACTCCAATTTCCATTGTAATATTTTTAGAAACCAATTTCCTTTTCTATTTCCTCTGATTTTATTAAAACCTATTATTCCTAGAAACATCTCTGCTAAACAACCTTATATGATCTGATCCTCTAATTATCTTTGTAACTTCATGAAAATGAAACTCATATTTTACATTTAAGACTTCAATACAATGGTACTACAGAGTATATTTCAATAGTAACTATTTGTTTAGCATTAATTCAGCTACTACTGGTCAAGTGCTATACTAAGCTTTGAATGTCAGCTATAAGTCTGCATTTAAATATGTGCTTTACCTCCCAATCTTTCTACAAATCCATTTGTAGCAACTAGTTCTAAAGTAAGTACACAGGAGGCTTCAACATATCCCATGGAAAGTTTGTCCTGCTTTTCTGATTTTATAAGAAATTATTTATAATAGTCATTGCACTATAGTGATTACATTACAAGATGGACACTTGGTCATTTCTTCATGAATTTGGGAAAGCTAATCACTTTTCCCAAAGGACATTGTTGGAAATGGTGACTTCTCAGATCAAGAAGAGTCTAGCCAGTGGTTGCACCAACAACAGTGGAGAAGGCTCCTTTCTACTAGCAGTCCCATCAGCACATGTTACTGGTTGCTCTCTTCATAGCAGCCATTCTTTCTAGAGTGAGGTGGAGTCTCAACGTTGTTTTCCTTTGCAACTCTCAAATGACCAGTGATGTAGAACATGTTTTTCATATATTTGCTGTCTGTACTTCTGTATCTGATAAATAGATATTGTGAAATAGGGAGAAAATGTGTAATAGATTTTGTGAAGGAAGAAAATATTTAAAGGAGAAAGGGAATGATGGGGTGGTGAAAAGCAAAGAAGGGAAGGAAAATGAAAAGAAGTAAAAGAAACAGAAGAGGTGGAGAGGTTTAATGGAAGGAAGTGAGTGGGGAAAAATATGACCCAGGATATATTGTGTACAGGTACTAATTCCCAATGATGAACATGATTAAAATACATTCCTGAAATATACCAATAAACTTAATGATAGAAAAAGAAGTTTTTGTTTTCTTGTCTTAGAGAGCTCACTTTAGTTAGAAATCTGATCTGAGAATTCTGAGTACTCTGAGACTAATATTGGAGGCCCAGACTCAAGAAGAGCTTGTTTAGAAGTGGTCACTTCAATAGACTCTGCTGAAGTCTAAGGGCATCTGTTATCAGTCACCAAACACATGAGTAAAAACCCCAGCAGATGCCACCAGCCCTTGGCTGTGAAGTCACCCATGAGTGCTGAGTCTTTAAATCCAGCTCTCAGACATCCAAAGTGATATGCATCAATAGTTGGTTTATATGTAAAACATTTGTTTTATGCTAATGAGCTTTGGAATAATTTATTGTGCAGGAATATCCATTCATTGGAGAAGACTTTGGTTCTAAGAAAGATTACATGAAACAAATGGCCAGGATGACGTTTCAGGGAATGTCAGCAGCCTCCTTCCACTCTCCCAGGACTCTGCACAATGGATCCAAAGCAAGGTGACCATGGTGGCAGAGATGCAGGTGGTTAAGTAATTGAGAATGAAGTGATGTGGCTCTGGAAACAAGCATAGTTCCGTTCTGAGCAGGGAACTCTGTGGAAGAGCACTTTGGGCTTCCATGAAGCCAGTCTTGACTACACCCTACAGCAATGACAAATATCGCACTGATGACAGGATTAGAAAATACTCATTGTGGATGCACAAGTCCTTTGTCTTCCATACCAGTACTCCAGTATTCTGATACTTAGGCAAGTTAGCTCTCTGCCTTCACCACCCAGAAGGGAGAGAGTATCATATGCAATAATAATATCATATTTCTGCAGTTATTTAAACTAATAAATGAATATACTTTAGAAAACACTGGCTACATAAGCAAGGCTTCAGAAAGTTTGGCTACAGTAAATATTTTTGCATAAAGCAGCGATTTATGAATATTAATTACACAGACTAGTGAGTTTCCTTTTGGCAGGTACATGAATGCTTATAATACATTTTAATCATTCTTTTTACTATTCCTCACCTTTCTTTTCTTTCCTCTTTCCCAGTCTTTCTTCTTCTTCTCAAACACTCTACCTTCTATTTCCATGTCACCTTTCTCTCTATTCTGAGAGGAAAGATATTAGAAGACACATGTGATTTTGAACTTTCTGTGTCTGGCCTAATTTATTTAACATGAGAGTCTGCAGTTAAACGTATTTTCCAGCAAATTATGACTTTCTTTCTTTTTTTTCCCTTGGATAAATAATATATAGCATATACATTTTTCTTCATTCATCTGTTGTTGGGCATGAGTGCCATTTCCATTTCTGGCCATTGTAAACTATCCTGCCATGAGCACAGGTGCACAGTTCCCTGTGGTATATATGCTCACTTAATCTGGAGGAAATACTGGATGAGTAGTGGAGCTGGATCAAATGGAAGCTCTGATTTTTTTTTTTGAGGGAACTTTTCATAATGATTTCTCTAATGGCTCCACTAACTTACATTCCTACCAACAATGTAGAAGGCTTTCTCTGTCTCTACATCCACACTAGTGTGGCTGCTTTTATTTTAGAGAACAATTCTTACCAAGGTAAGACAAAGTCTTATGGTAATCTTTATTTATATTTCCCAGCTGGTTAAGGACAATGGACAATTTTTCACTTACTTAGTACTTCTCTTCAGAAGTGTTAGCTCTCTTCATTTGTCCATTTTATGATGGGACTTATTACTTTTTGAATATTAATTTTTTTGGTTCCTTAAGACTCACTGAATGAGATTGTGGCAAATTAAAAGCTTCTGCATAAAAACAAAATAAACATAATAAAGAGTAAACCTACAGACTCAAATGTCATTGGCAGTTACTCTTCTAAGAGAAGTAACTGTTTTTGAAATATACTGTTGGCAAGTCGACTAGGTACATAACTCCTAGCTCCAGTTCTACAATGTGGTATCATATATTTGATTTTAATTTTTTGTTACACTTTTGAGGACCACTGACAATAATGAAGACCAAAGCCAAGAGTAGGGACATAAATTTATGCTATGCTGAATTATACTAGTTTTTTATTTAATTTAAGAGATGCAAGAAAAATTGAAATGAAACAAAAATGTATTGAAATGTATTGAAAATGAAAATAGATCAATCCATCATTTGCATATTCTGTACATACATATATGCACATGTATAAATATGATATATTTGCTAATGAAAATGTGAATGAAACTTATATATATGAAATATATTTATATGCCAATTAGAATGTCACGTGTATTGGAGACTTCGGAAGAGGACGCATGAAGAACCCTCATGACAAGCTCCAGTCCCCCAGGAGTCCTACAGCAAAAGGCCTAACAATTAACAAGCAAAAGACTGAGCCCACGTTTGACTCTTGCTTTTCTGAGCAACAGCAGCAAAAGGCCAAATACTGCAGCGGGAGAAGGAGCCAATACCGAGCTTGCCGCAAATTTATTTGGTAACAAAACTTTACATCCCAAATCCTAGCATGCATAAAACAGGATGGTCCCTCAATAATCTCTATAGTTGAAGATCCTGTAGGGCAGGGCAGACATACTTAAATCCAAGTAAGCAGTAAGTCTGAGTAAGTCATCCACAGTTCCTGACACATGTGGTTTTCCCAGGGGAGTTCTGATTATTTACATTTATTATTTAAAAGAAATTAAGGACATATTTATGTTATTTTTACTTTGTATCAACATGTTTTGACATTAGATATGAAGTGTGTAAGCATTTGTACCCTCATTCAGAAATGCATACTTCTCTACAGTCAGGCAGCATTTATACAGAAAATCTGCATTACGGAATTAGCTACTCCAGACATTTCTAGGATTTCAAGGAAAAAAAAAAAAAAGTTTTGTTGGTTAGATGAAAATAAATTTGTTAGAATAAGTGCAATAGATTTATTATAATAACAATAGGACATTAATTATTCAGCCTAATAGTTTTAAAGATATATCCTCATTAGTGAAAGGAGTAGTTTTTAACACTTGTATTTTGTTTAAAATAATTTCTAGAAACATGAGACTTTTTCACAGTCAGGGTGATAAGAATCAAGTGAAGGTTGACCTTTTAAATCAGAGGTTGTGCCCTGGGCTTGACCTTTAAAGGATTTGAAAAAAGTGTCTCATTACCTGACTCTATAAGTTTTTCTCACCTATAATTATCATCTCTAGAATTTTTTGATTATGAACATTAGAATTTTCATATGAAAACACTTTACCCAATTGAAAAATATCAGAACACATGTTTTAAGTTTTAAGAAAATACTATTGTGTTTTGAGTACTATAAAATGAATGGAATTAATCAATTGATCATGGTCCAAGTACTTTAATTATGTAATGAAATTTTATTTTCATATTAGTTCCAGGTGTATTTTTATTTAGATTATATTTTGAAATGAATTCTCATTTTGTAGTTCAGAGTGATGCTGAAATCACTATGTATTCCAGGCTAGACTCAAACTCATGCCAATCCTCCTGCCTTAGCCTCTTCATTGCTGGGATTAGAGGTGTGAGACACCATGCCCAGCATTATAGTATATAGTACCGCCAGGGATTGAATAGATAGATAGATAGATAGAGGGATTGAATTCAGGAGTTTGTGCTTTCCAGGCAAATGCCAGAAGCGCTGAGCTAAATCTCAGCTCCAAGATGTATTTTTATTTAATAAGGGAGGATCATGAAGCTGAGAGGGACTGCATATCTATTCAAGACCATACAATATAAGAAAATATGTAAAACAAGTACTCATAATTCTAAAATCTATGCTCCTGGAGTCTTCTTTGTGGACAAATAAAATAATCATAACAACAATTCTTGCAATGGAGACTCTTGAAAAGGTAGAGGAAACACTTGAAATCTATTTTGAGTAATTGTTGGAGAGTATATATATTTTAGTTATTTACTTGGTTCTCTGTTGATAGATATCTTAACTATTATTTGCTTTTCAAATGTTTTTTTTCTTTTTTTTTTTCAGTGTTTCACATTATGACTTTTAACTTCTGTTTTGAGAATGAAATTGTGGAGCACCTTATTATGTGGGGCTTTTACCAAAAAAACCCCACGTTTGTGAGGAATTAAGGGAAGACAAAGTGGCGAGTAGAGATGGACATACATGCTGCACTCGTCTGTCTGTCTATACCTGTCTATTTATCATCTCTCTCTCTCTCTCCCACTTGTAGTTTATTTAAAATAGTTTCTAGAAACACAAGACTTCCACAGTCAAGTTCATAGGAACCAAGTAAAGGTTGACCTTTTAAATCAGAGGTTGTGCCATGGGCTTGACCTCTATCTATCTATCTATCTACAAAATGCGATTTGTGTCAGAATGAGGACTGAAATAGTTACATCTCTTTTTTGATATATTAATTTCAAATCAAATGTTAAATTAATAGTGAAACAACAGAAATAGTAGTTACCCTTATCTAATCATTTCATATTCCTGTATGATCTCACATATGAAACTATTAATATTTATATGTCAATATTAAAATTACCAGACTTCAAAGAAGATGCATGATCTAGGAGAAGACACAAACTTCAAAGGAGGGAATTTATATTAATTATAAAATTTACATTTTATCTCTCAGAAAGGATTTGAATGTTTATGGTTGAGGACAGGATGACTATGTCATTTCAGCATGATCCACAGTTTTGGAATTGTCTTTGCTTGGAATTGAAACATGACTACAGGTGATACAATCGCCTGATAAGGTTTCAGCTGTGGCTATGAAGCTAAGTTATTGCTACACTAGCCAGAAGTTCTTGCTTTGAATAATTTGGATTAGACTTCATCATGAGAGGAATTGGAATGAGATTTGGAAAAGACTGGAGTGACTGTTAACTTCCTTTCCTTTGGGAATATCAGTTCGCAGACCAGCACTGCGCACCAGGGATGGTCACATGACTGTCGAGCTCCTATAGAAAGTTTCACTCACTTTCTATTTCTCATAATATTTCTTCTTCTTTCACAGGACTCTAAGTGAAAGTATGTGTATGGATTTATAGCTTTTAACTAACTTTATATAACTGGTTATTCTATTCTTGACAAGTGATTTAAATATACAAAGATCAAAAGTATCTCTAAGTTATATTACCTACTCTAACAAAATACAAAGTGCATTTCAGCAGAACATTTGCAAACTGTTTTTCCAATTTCACATTTCCTTTGAAGAAAATAAATTTCATTTAGAATGTACAGGAAAGTGTCAAATGTGTCATAAATATATTTATAAATGTAATATGAACTTTCCATAATTAAAATTGTAAACATGGATATACAAGCCCTACTACTGATACACAGATCTCTGTTACCTATATACTAAGCATAATATATATCATTAAAAAACTGTTTATGTGATACATGTAGATATCATGTATCTCTGTTTCTTTCTGTTATTATGCATTAATCAAATGCTTTCATCTGAGCTCCTCAGAATTATGTAAACAATCTCTCTGCAGAAAGAAGAAGATGGGAGGTCAAGTAGGCAGCAGAGTACATGAAGCGTTAGTGAGAATTCTAGGTGGAATATGAAGAAGGCATATATTATCCACTAGAGTTTATCTCCTGACTGTTACTTGTGCACTTTATGTGGAGATATTTTGCTGATGTGAGTTTGTGATAGTTGTTGCCTGACTAATTACATTTGAAAATCTATCGGCAGATTCAGAATCCATTGCAGGCACAGACTGCTACTGGCTGGACGGTAGGGGGCAGGCTTGTACAGGTTTCAAGGCGGCGTCGTGGTTTCTCCTTGGCGGTTTTGAGGAATGACAACTTGTAGCTGCGGAGAACCCATCGGATTTGCAGGGAGGTAGAGATGTATCAGTCTCACCACTTTAGTTTTAAGCTAAATCATTCACTTTGTGTTTCAGCCAGATTAATCTTTGATCAGAGAGTCACTTCTTCTGTGGGGACTGCAAACAAAATTCCCTCTGAAGGAGAAACCAAGAGAAAAATCGCATAGTTAATGAGACTTCAATACACACAATAATCAAATGATATTTAAAACATACACCGTGTGTTGTAAATAAAGAAATTACAGAATCCGAATTATGACATGAAAGTTGTAGATAATTTTCTTTCAGAACTGAAGTAAAGCGCTTGTTATTGTTTGCATAGACTTTAGCTATATGAATCAGAAGCCTAATATATATATATATATATATATATATATATAAAATTAATACTCTCATGGGACAGTGTGTTGAAAATGTAAGGCAACGAAGAGAAAACAAGGAAATCATCTAGAGAAACACCTTCCAAAGAAAGCTTCGATGAATTTCCAAAAAGACAGAGGTACCGGGAGAACCAAAGTTCAGTCAGTTACCAAACAGAATGAAAGAATTCTTAGAGTAGCTCAATGGCAGAGCAGGAGTAACATGCAAAAGACCTCCCAGGCTGTCCTCACTCCTAGAAAACAAGACAAACAAAGGACACGGAGAAGAGCTTTAATTTTAAAGTGTTTTAAAAGTTTCTACTAGTGTATTTGAAATACATAATGACTGTATTCACTGTGGGGAGATGGTCCATGTACGCAACACATCTTAAATTTTTCACTTTCTTTTCAGGTGAAGGCAAGAAAATAACATTCAAGTAACAGTAAAGTTACATGCATGAAGTTTTCCTGTATGGTATTCATTGAAAATGAATATCATAGCTGTATTGAATGTATTTTAAAATAGTGTCTTAAATAAAGCTAAAGTATAAGATAGTTGTGTGTGAAACATATAACTTGGTGGATTCAAGAACATATGAGAAAATATTAGACAGAGAAATGATGAATTAGAAGATAATCCCTAAAAAATATATCTAACCTAACCAGCCAAAATAGTGAACAAATATGATCAGAATGAGAGGAGAGTACAAAATTAGAGATGATTGACTGTGAAGGTTTGGCGTGAGTCTTAATGGATTTTCAGAAGAAGTTAAAAGAAACAGTAGTAAGAGCAATATTTTAACTCGATGAATTACAATTTTGTGCAGAGCCACAGCATTAGAAAAATAAATACAGTATTGCAGTAATTGAGACAGTGATTGTCAATAGTTGAAAACTAACAAAGATAAGGAACCTGCAATATAAAATTTCTCCAGCTGTAGAAAAGGGATATTCAGAAATTATTTTATTCTAAAATGGGGAAAGTAAATTATTTCAATATGTGTTGATCTTATTAACATCATTCTGGGGTCATATATCAGACCCTAGAAGGCTTTAAAAGAAGTACCAAAATGGGCATATTTTGTGATATTAATGAGAAATAAAAATATCAATATCAATATCAATATTAATATTATTATATTAATAATATTAATAATTAATAAACAATTAATTATTATAATGATTATATCAATCATGAAAATGTGACAATTATTATATTAATAATTAATTGATTAATGATATTAATAATTAATGTAATATATTAGTATTATATTGATTAATATTAATATTAATGAGAAATAAATAAAAAATGAAAGATAACTAGAATGGAGAGTTTACATGGTCAAGCATGATGTATGCAGTTATAGAAGTGTATCAGGAGAGCCTGGTAAATTCGTGCAAATGATATGCATTAATGGCCATACTTTTGAAAAAGTAACTGGAAAATATTTACATATATGGAAGCTTGAAAATATATTTCTATGTAAAGTATAAATTTTGATAAAAATGGGAAAATGTAAGTGAAATATGCAAATGACATGAAAAGATCTGTGAAATAAAGCTAAATAGGCATGTAAATAGAAATGCATTGCTGTACATGGCTTCATTACAAAGAAGAAAGACAACAAAAAGTGAGCTGATTTTTGATCATTAGAAATTATAAGAGGCATGTATATAAGAAGAAGATGAAAAGATATAACAATAAGGTAGAAAATGTCCAGACCAAGCAATACTACCTTAACATTTTAATAGACTCACAAAGACAGCTCCTAAAAATAAATAATGAACAGAGTAATTAGAAATCAGTAACCATGCAAAAGAGTAAATGTGAGGGTTATTCAGATAACAAAAGAGTATTCTTTCATTCTTTCTTAATATACAGTAAATAAGCAGTTGGGAATAAATGTAACATTTGAAAAATTAGGTAATAGTTAAAAATTCTTTCAAAATCTTCTCACAGGGGCCTGGAATTTAGCTCAGTGGTTCTGGCACCTGTCTTGCAAATGCAAAGGCCTGGGTTCAATCCCTGGGCATGGTGGCTCAAGCCTGTAATCTCAGCACTCAGGAGGCAGAGGCACGAGGATTGCTGTGATGTGAGTTTGAGGGTTACCTCAGGGCCAGCCTGAACTACAAAGTGAGACTCTGTCTCAAAAACAAAAACAAAAACAAAAACAAACAAACAAACAAAAACCCAAAGAACAAACAAACAAACGAACAAAAATCTCACAGAGAAGGCACCCAACAGAAATGGATTTCAGTAAGTTCCAAAGCTTTAGAATTATGTAATTGCAATCTTATATCAATATTTTCTAGAAATAGATAAGTAAAGGTGTACCTCAGTGCTGGGATTACAGGTGTGAGTCACCACCATGCCTGGCCCTATCCATGCATCTCTTCCTGAACTTACAGGCAGTGATTGAGATTTAGCTACTTTGAACTGTGGTGCTATGTACACAGGCACACCTGTATTGTGTGATGAGATCCCCCACTCTCCAGAAGATATCTAAAAGGAAAATAGCTGGTTTGAAGATAATTTCTAGTTTTAGTTTTTTGAGGAATCTCCGTAATGATATCCATAATGGTTGTACTAGTTTATATTCCCCCATCAGTGAACAAGGCCTCTCACACACCAGGAACATTTGTTATTACTGGATTTCATAATAGTCACTGTTTTTCTGGAGTAAGATGGAATCTCAGTATTGTTTTAATTTACATTTCTCTGATGGCCAGAGATGTTGGACCTTTTTTCACATATTTATTAGCCTTTTGTCCACCTTCTGAGATGTATCTGTTTCATTCCCCTGCCCATTTTCTGGTTGGATGCAGGCAGGGGGCGAAGGTGGTAGTTAGCAGCCTGCAACCAACCTTTTCTTCATTGTGGCCTGATTAAACACCTCCTGGCAGCGTGGCAAGCACCGTCCGAATTCCCACTCCAGCCGCCGCGGGCCTGGTGGAGGGACTCCTCCCTACCCCCCACTCCCGCCCGGCCAGCGTCTTCCGGCCTGCTGTTCCTCCCCGGGGCTTGTGACCTTGGGTGTTACCTTGTTTCTGTAGAACGTCCTCTCAAGTGCAGTCGGAGTGAGCATCCACATCCACACTGCTCTATTTTTTTTCTCTGCCTTGTGATCCATGTCTCCCTCTTTACTGTACCTCCAGTGTTTCTGTCCATATATATGACATATATATATATGAGCTAACTCTGTAACCCATTGAGTATATATGTATATATATATATATACACACACACACACACACACACACATATATATATATATATATATATATATATATATATATATATATATCACCAAGTTATTATTTTCAGGGTATCTGGATTCTGGGTCTTGGAGAAACTGAACTTTGCCACTATTCCACAGTTTAGGCCCTTGGCCTTCTTCATCCTGTTGTAGAAGATGTTTGAATGATGGGAAAAGAATAAAGAAAGTTCATTTCTGTGGCTTATGCAGACACCCATTAAGGAGGAAGGGGGTGATTTAGGCTGACAAGATAATTGTTCAAATTAACAGTCTGTGAGGTTCATATAAAAATACTACTACTAGCTAAACCTATATGCTAGTAAAACTGAAAGAAATTGTTGAGATGACATTGAATATAGCCACAAAACACATGAAAACATAAAACTTTACACAAGTAGAGTTAAGCCTTGCTCACAGATCAGAAAACTATATCTTTATGGTTTAAGTTTCTGTAGAATCCATTTATGTCTAATGAGCATTTCTCCTGCGTTTATTATGAAAGTTAGAAATTGTGTAAAAATATACAAGACCAGGAAAAGTATATTCATAACTTCAGACATATAGGTTTATCTATGTTAACACACACTCAATGTGCATGACATTATGATGCATCTCTCAATATTCATCAACATAAAATCTCTATTCCTATGCAATGTTCATGACATAAATGTTTATATTTACACCTAGGAAAGTTCCAAATTTTTCAGTATGAAAGTTGGTTTTTTTGTTATTGTTGTTTTGTTTTTCCCAAACCTCTTTGTAAATCAAGAGGGGAAGAGAGATTAAAGTCAGGGAAGGGGATAGGCAATAAAACAAGATTCAAGATAGATCTTGTACAGGTACAAACTCCCTGTGATAATATGATCATTCTGTTTATCTAAAATATGCCAATGAACTTTTTTTTTTTTGAGTCAGGGTCTTGCTTTTGCAGTTCAGGCTGGCCCTCAGCTCAGCCTTTCAGCCTTGAACTCACAGCAATCCTCCTGCCTCTGCCTTCTGACTACTGGGATTACAGATGTGAGACACCATGCCCAGCACTGTGGTATGTGGTTCTGATTGCTGATGGGCGTGAGTCTTCATGCCCAGCATTGTTGTATGTGGTTACTGGGGATCGAACCCAAGTCCTTGTACTTGGAAGGTAGGCACTGGAACCACTGAGCTAAATCCCCAGCCTTAAAATTAATTTTTTTTAAAAAAATTCAAATCTTTATTGGTACATTATGAATACAGATCATCATCTCATTCAACACTGAGAATTTATATTAGATTATGACATGACTTGATTCTCATTTTCCCCTTCCTTCCCACCCTGCAACCTGCACCCCCTATATACATATGCTGTGTTTCCCTTTTTTACTTATTACTGTCAAATTCATTTTTGTCTTGTTATTTACTCATACACTCTCTTTCCTTTTAAATGTTTTCTATTTCACAATATCAAGTATACATACTGCAACTCATTTACATCTTCATTTTCTCATATCAGAGAAAAGATACGATATTTACCAAAAATTAATTTTTAAAATGCTTGTTTTATGTTTGTGTGTTGAAGAAAAAACTCAGGCAGAAAGAAAAAAAGGAAAAAATAGTAAAAGATCCCTTTAATTTTTAGAGCAAAAACTATTATGAAGAGGAGTGGAGAGAAGGTTAGTAGCAATATGATTATTAAATTAAATTAATTTTTCATGATTGTAATCTTCATTTTTATACAATTCTGGGTAATGCTTTATGTTCTCTTATTTTTTTTCATAAATTCTGCATCAGTATCTTTCTTGATTATACCAAAATAGTAAAAAGATGAACCTCCATATCTATTTATATGCCTTTTAGGGAATTTTAATCTTTGAGTATTAAAAAATTTAACAATACTTGGTCAGTTTTTGTTTATATTTACATTATTCTTTTAATTTACATGAAAGTGAAATATACAATAAAAGATGTTACTAAGTAAATCTAAACAAAATGTTGCAATAAGGATAGAGAGAAAAAATTAAGTTACTCAAAACCACTGTATCATAAATAAATATCTAATAGAAAATTAGGATGGATGAGATTCTGTTTTAGGAGAGGCATATAGTAAGGCAAAAGTTCCAAGACATTGACCATTCATCCTGTGTAGTATTACTTAGGTAAGCATTTGTTCCATTATAATTTCAACCATCTCTATGTTCTCTTTTAACTCTGTGCTTCAGTTTATGTTGCATAACTGTTATTTTAATCTATCAGTTCTCTTTTGTTGAAGCTCTTCAAAGTAGAGATGATGACAAGCCACAGAATCTCATAATTTTCTGCTACCGTAAGTTCTCAAAACACAAAACAATAACGTGTCATGTTTTAAAATTTCGAATATTAAGATTATTTTTTATTCCAGTAAGACTTCTAAAACAAAAGATTAAAAGCGAAGACATAGATATAGATAGGCAAGTATTAGACACATTTATTAAATTTTGCCATTATTTGGGTGATATAAGGATCTTAAATTAAAGCAGCAATCTTGGAAAAAAAAAACTTTTTGTCTTCTCACACCACCTTTCAAAATAGAATTCCAACATGTGACAGCGGAAGTCCCTTCCTTAATTGTAATAACTTGGATTTAATAAAATTCACCAGATATCTCCTGCTGGGAGTTAGATCAGAGACAGATAAGTAAAACTCCTTATTTATTTTTAGTGCAAAGTAATGTGTAGCAACATCAGAGAAGTGCGCCAACGTACTTTCCTATCTTCATCCGCTGGCCACATATTCAGGAGTTGGAATCTTATGAGTGAAGAGCAGCATATCTTATTCTCAGGAACGAAATCAAAGGAAATGTTGGATGGATGTGTGGGACAGAGAAGAAAGATAAAGCAAAAAAACTAAAAATGCTTTACTTGGCAAATATCTTGAAAAGAATATATACACTTCTCTAGACTATTAAATTATTGTTCATAAACTAAAACCATAGATATATTCTAATCCTTTATCTTACTTTAATCACAAACAAATAACCACTATCTCTTTGCAACTCCTGAAACATTATGCATATCATTCATTAAAAATCCAGTAGGCAATTGTATTATTGGAGTAACTTTTTCTTATCTTACTAATTTCTACACTGATGAAATATGTCTGCTGTATATTTTGTTTTTCTCAATAATTCATAATAGTAACTACTTAACCCTTTATAATGAAATAACATTGAAAGGCACATATGCTATTATCCTATTTGGTTTTGTAAACTACTCTCAGTATCTACTCATTGTACTCTTTTTATCACCCAAAGTTCATAATGTTTTGTGCTCTTGTTGGTAAAACAATGAACCCTTTTCTAAAACACATTACTAAAAAATAAGAAAATGGATTGAGAACTTCAAACAGAATGTATGCAACACTTTGGCAACGTCAGAAAAACAGAGAACATCTTTTCCTATTTGCTGTTGGTTTTTCTGTAGCACAGACAGAAGGTACTCCAGTATAATAAAAATGCAAAAAGAAAATGTCTTTATGTGCAGTTTATAATAAATATGCCTAGTGTCATTTCTTTGTAATTGGTTCCTATGACCTCCGAAATCTCCAAATACAAGCTGGAGCAGATGCTGTGCTAATCTGTTACCTGAGGAGTACTGTGCAAGCCCTGCAGCAAACTTTAACCTTCAGGTATTCTAGTAGCAAGAGGAAGCCCTGCCCATAGTTGTGTTGCAATAACTCAATTACCAAGCAGGATGTTTGATTTTACTCCAGATGCAGCAATAAACATTTGAGAAACAACAATGAATATTCTTACTCCGAGGAGAATAAAGTTAAATCCTATAAAATGCTGGCTTAATGCTGGTGTATTAATAGTATCATTATAACGAGCATTATGTGGAGCTAAGTTTATGGTCTGGAGGATATGATTTGACCATTAATTTGAGTTCAATGTGTAATACAAAATGTGTGGTTTATTGATTAATAAAAGATTATGGCCTTACCTATAATGGCAATGTGATGACTACACAGGAAGCTGCAGTGTGTAAAGAAAAACTGGGAATACGGTTTAATACAATCAAGCACATACTACTTCCAACTATATTTGAGCACTAAAAATGACAACAAATATTATACCTAGTCTATGTTCTTTAGGAGCTCATAACCTTTCTCTCCTGGTATGGTTTTAAGTACACATTTTTAGGTCCAGAGTCTTCGGTATGGTGTTTCTATTTTCCTATAATTTCTGATAGAAGACAAAATTTGAATATTCTTCCTGCCCTTCCTTTCTTCTCTGTCTACTCCCACTAGCCACACAGAAATTCTACTTTGAACTTCTGTAAAATCAGCTTTCTTGCAACCCACATGGAGTGTGATCATGTGTTATTTGTCTTTTTGGGCCTGATTTACATAACCAAAAACTTTGCCTTCCAGACTGACCCATGTTACCATAAACTGCTGAGTTTCATTATTTCTGAGACCTGAATAATGTTCTACCAGACCACTTTTCTAACCTTTTTTTAAAATCTAATCGTTTCTTGCTTGCAAGATGATAGCAGAAACCCACCAGGTTGTGGCTACCACAATGTCTCTAAAATTCCCATATGACATCTGGTGGACAAAAAACATGATTGGTTAAAATCAATATATGTATTTACATTTTATATATTTAATTTAGTTATTTATTATTATAGAAGTAGATGCAAGTTTGATGAAATCTTCATTACTGAAATGTGAAAAGTTAAAGTAGAATGTTCATAAAAATCAGAGTCAAAATGTTAGCATGTTTCATTAAAATAAAATTAATCAGAGATCCAATTTTTTACAAAATGTAAAGAATGTATTTACTAATTAAAGACATTAAACTAGCGAACATGTCATACACATCCACAGATGCTCTTTTCCTTCAGCATTTTAACTTTGCTTAAAATGTCTAAAAGTTCTCAAATTTCCACATATTTCAGTTTCATTCGCTAATTAATTTTAAATGTCACACTTGGTGCACAGTCCTATGATTCACGAAGTTACAGGTTTTACCATATTTAACACAGAATAGAAAGTGAGCAAGTAACATTCTACTGGGCATTGAGCTGTTTGATAGGAGGAACTCACTCACCTCAGATCCAGGGACTGCTTTCTCCTTTCCACACCCGTCCCTCAGGTGAACCCTTACCCCTCCCCTAACACCATAAACCCTGCAACCAATGGAAATATACACAAGGTATTACCCTCAACTAGAGTCTATCTACACAAATGCTATTCAAATGCATTTTTACATTATCAAGCCATCTGATTAGTCATTTCGTCTCATGTTCTACCACCATTCATAGGATTTTCTTTGCTTTTAAGCTCAATAATGTCATTACAATCAATGGCTCTCAGAAAACTCCAGCTCTCTCTCCTCCCCCTCAGTGTGTTTATCTGACAAATACTTAAACCAGAATAATAATAACCATGTACTTTATAATTTTTCAATTAAGTATACTCATTAAACAAATAACTGTTTTATCCTGGTAGTTTTAGAACTATAAAGCAATCTGTATCTTTCTTTTTGTATTTCTTTTTTTCCCAAATCTTCTCCCTCATAACCAAGGGCACTCATCTGAAGTGTTTTCAGTTTCCTTCTTAATCTTCCAAGTTCTATCCTCTTTTATTTTTTAAATTTTTGCAGAATCTTCCCCTTCTTTTTCATAGGGATAGTGCTGGTTTACATTCTCACCAGCAGTGTGCCAGGATTTCCTTTTCTATAAATCTTTCCCAACATTTTTTTATCATTAGTCTTTTGACAAAAATCTCTCTAACAGCTATGTGGAGTTTTAATCTCACCTCATTCCCAGACTGGCCAGATCATCCCAATTAATGTTTAAACCTGTGGCAGTTGAGTCCATCTTTTTAAAAAGTACATTTTTGATCCCTGACATTGGCAGCTACTGGCACCTTATAGCTCTACCTCCTTGATAAAGAAGATTCTTGACAATGTTATGTATAAGCACTTCCTCTATTTTATTGTCATTCATTTTTCTTCAATTCTCCCCAACCTGGGTTCCATCATTGAAAATGAGTGCAGAGTAAATGATGATGTTCACGTTGTCAAATTGGAGGGTTAGTATTTACTCTAAATTTTAAAAGCAATTTCTACTGCATTTGAAAAAAATGTGCATAGTCTACGTTACTACACTCTATTTTATTTTGGTATCCATGACAACATTTCTATTTGCCTCTTCTATATCTCTTAGGCCTTTTCCATTCTTCCATCTCACTGTTACATACCAGAGTTCTGAATCTTTGAATCTTCAATATAAGATACTCAATCATAGGAAATAGTTGCTTTCTTTTCCTTGTGTCACAATTTTTAATTTTAAACTTATCTGACTGTATTTTTTCTCTTACTAAAATATAAATGCAAAAATCCCAAAGTTTCTCCCTACTATAATACTAGTACAGTGTGCTTAGAGTATAGTTACTTTTCATTAAAAGATGGTTAATCAATTCATAATTAATACATAAATATTTTTAGATAAGTCAATGGTGGTGAGCCGAGGGCACACACACTGCAGCAAGTTGTTTGTATTACTGAAAGCTCTAAAAGGTTCATCATCACTGCATAAGCCATGTAAGGCACTTTGTGCTATACAGGAAATTTACATAAAGAAAATAATGAAAACTCATAAATGTTTTTTGTTTTCATTTTCCTAGGTATTCATTGACTCACATCCCATTTTTAAAATTTTATGATTTGGTCAGTTAAACTCAATTAGGGGAAATCTCACATAAGAACATTGTGTTTATTGTAGTCCCAAAAGGTTAAAAACAAAACAAAAGAAAACAAAAAATCAATGACATGGTATTTCTGTTTTCAACACACAAGTTTCTTCACTGATCCCTCCTTACCTCTCTGTCTCTCTCTTTCTCTCTCTCTCCCTACAACAATAGAAAATAATTATCAGTACGTGGCAAATTATCTTAACAAAAATCTAGGTCTTATTATTTATCCATTGCAGAAGAGAATTGAGATAATAATCAAGTAACATAACAAGGTTAAATCTGCAATATGGCTATAAAAGGTGATAATTATAAACACACTTTTTGAAATTGCAACTTCAAATGCTTTGATTTGTACAATCTTAGAAGCACCATGAGATGCTTTCAATTTTTTTTCAAACCAAACAAATGGAGAACTTGCCTTGTTTTGCGCTGGACATTCATTATACTGATAAGTAGGAACATCCTCTGCCAGAGTTTTGTATAAGAAAGGAAACATGCTATGCCCAACACAAAAGAAGTGCTGCTATCCAGAGTTTTTGATATAGAGCAGCCCATATAAAGAGAGAGAGAGAGAGAAGGCAACTCAAATGTTAGAAACTACAGGAAGTCAATACTAAATTTAGAGGGAAAATGAGGTGACCTGACACTTGTTGCTTATATTGTATTATCAGATACTGTTGTTACTATTCAATACTTTCTTCAAACTCTGACATTTTAGAAACTGTATTCATTGTTGGAAATTAGCATGGATACCTCTGAATATTTTTCAATCTATTTTTGTCCAAGTGTTGTTAGGAGCCAAAGAGATGAAAAGGGATGTTTGGATTAAATCTCCTGCCTACTAATCCCCTACTAAAGCACGCCATTGATCAGACTCCCTAAAAAGCAGCTGGAAATATAGTTTTCATGATATCAGCCCTTAAAATACAGAGTGAGCCATAGAAATCCAGGAATGGACTTGAGAACCAGTAGGTACAAATTGGCAAATTCTACACTGTTTTGCTATTTTTGTTATTTTTTGCAGATTATGCGCCCCATCCTGGCAGCTGATGTGTTACAGCTGAGGTTCTGACTCACAAAGGTATGAAAACACTCACTCTAGTGTAGTGCTCCCCTGGTCATGTCCGTAATGACTCAGAAGTGGGTATATGACTTAAGTTACTTTGATTATAATTCTCACCATGTTTTCAAGAACTACAAAAATCACACTTCCTCATTCTCTTCATTTGAACCTAAAATGATGTAGTGGAAGAAGTCACAGAAGTACATTTGTTTAACATGCAAGTTGCAAAAGACGCCATATAGAAAGATCAACAGAGTTTTTTTAAAAAAATAATTCATGGTTAATTGGTTTATTTTTCAAAAACAATGCTTCAGACTTGTTAGACATTATTTTTAAAAGACTGATTGACTTTTGGGACTATGACTTCACTTGTGGCCAAAGTGCCTTCTAGCTGACACACTTTACTTCAAGAAAAATAACAAAACTGATGGACAATTTTCTTGAGAAGAGAAGACCACACTTAGTCACAGATTTAGGAAGGAAACTTCATGAAGACCTCATGGTAAGACTGCCATCAGATGCCTGCTCGCATAGATCTGTTATCCAAAAGGCTTTTTCTGATTACGTCTGTCATATCAACACACAAATTCTCCTCTCTACAACCACACCAACTCTGCAACATGTAGAATCTATATTTGAAAACCTAGATGAAAGGGCCATTGCCTGGTAAAATATAACATATTTCTCTCTCTTCCACAGTTTCTACTGATTATCATGTAATATTTCTGGGTATTTCAATTGAAAGACACATAAATATATATTTATTTATTTATTTATAGGAGATGATGCCAAATTTCATTACAAATATAAGAACATTTAACTCACATGCGAAATAATCCAAATAATAGAATTTGTTTTTTCTGACCTTGGAAGGCCCATTTGCAAGTATTTATGGTGAGAATTCTATTGAAAAAACAACTCTACTCTTTTTCAGTCATTTATTGGCTTTTTCAGTGTACACCAGCAAGGTTTGTTTGGCTCGCTTAGTAAGAAATGGCTAACAGAAAAACTGATTATGTCTTAGCTTATTTTTACATTTTTTCTATATCAGCATCTTCAGCATGAATAATGTACTAATGTAATGAATGGCTAAAATTAGTAAAAAGAACATTATATGGGTTCCGTGTCTTTTGAGTTTCTGAAAATGTCATTTGCCTTCTTCCATCTTCAAGTGAGTTTTGGTTCAAACGGAAAAGCCTGATGCCTTAGGCTTATCAGCATGCCTGTTCATTCGCTTCTAACTGTGGAACACTCACTGCATGCTTTCCCCAAAACCTGGATGCTGTGGGTCCAGTGGAATTCTGTGTTCCTGAGGCATCACCCTTGTGATATGTGACCAGGACCAGGGCAGACACACCCACTATGTGGATCTCCCACTTATGCACATTTTTGCTGCCCCAGAAAAATTCTCCACAAACAATAACTTTTAAGAATTTAGTGAACATAGCAGCGTAGCATTGAATCAAAACTCAGATCCTTTCCAGTGGAAACTCTTCATGAAGAACTGTACAATAATCCCTTACAATGGGGGATATGGGAAACAATAAAAGATAAGTAACATTTGTTCACTTCCCAAATCGAAGGACATTGCACATCAGTCTCCTTTACTCGATTTATGACATGACATTCTTCTATATTTTGACAGCTATTTTGTATTTTCCTGATAGTCGTAGAGGTTTACTTCCTAAGTTGTAATGATCAGGCCAAGATAAACATAGCAATGCTAATATCATCTCTGTTAAGAAAAATCTTAGATATGAGTAATGCATATGAACACATAGAAGGATTTGCCACATTTAAATTTAGATAAGATTGTTATTTTCTAGTAAAAGCATTTTGCTAGAAAAACCTTAGGTGTATTTTTGAAAATAGTAATGGCCAAGCATCAGAAGATGGAATAAATTTAAATATGAAATATTGAAATCAAATATAACAGAAAACACTGTGAATTGCAGAGATAGGAAGATTATTCAGGTATCGCCTCCACAAATCATCAGCAAGAGAGCAGCTATCTGCTTCATTGTTTAGATACCCATCTTTTACCAACAAGGCTTAGTTAGTCCTTTGAGATCTTTCTGCTCTGCTTCAGTGATCCATGATCAGTCAGTAACTTATACCAGGGCTGTTAAACACATATGTGTGGGTTTGCACATGTGTGGATATGTCAGCAATTTAAAAAAATTAATACACATAGAAAAGATTTAGAGATTATGTAATTATTTATTCAAATTTGTTTACATATTTTGCTTGTTAAAACTACAGTTAAAAAGCAAACACTCAATTATGCTATACAAAGTTTTAAGACAAAAATAACAGTATTTTTGCATTTACATAGTTCAATGTACTTTTGTATTTACAGGGGGTTTAAAAAATAGTCTGCCAACATTGGACATATATTTAAACATTTTATCTTCATTAAGAAGTATTTGCCATGAAGTTAAAGACTCTGAATTGAGATTTTTATAAATTTATATATGTCAAATTTTCAGAGTAAAAGGTACAACAAATAGAATCTATATTGTCACCATTTACACGACTCCAATATCTTCATATAATTTTATAATTATAATATAATTTCATGACCTAGCTTATAGACTAACTGCTTAGTCTCAAAATAATGATACACAAAACTTACTTTCTGCTATATGTAACCAATGACTATAAACTTTGAGATCACACGCAGCACTCATGCATTTGCTTCTGGTCTTACAGGTGCAGACCCTGGAGGGTGAACTTTATATGCAGGCGGAGTTGGGCTCTATCCTGGTCTTTTGGGTGCGATCCTCTGGTCAAGACATTTTGCTGCTTTCATAACTCAGTTACCTGAAGTGGTGGGACTGAGACATTTCAGCTTCTTTGTTTTCTGCCAGGGATCTGCAGTAAAAGCCGAGACTCTCATGTCTCCTAAGTTTCTAGGTCACTGAGCAAGAGTCCATTCATGTGAATCAAAATTTATATTTGCACATGCAATTCTTAAGGATTTTTAAAGACCCATATTATCAAAATAACCTTTTATTATTTTCTTAAACAATTTATATACAAATAAATTTAGATGTGCAGAAGTAACAGGAAGATAATATAGATTTTCCATGTACTCCACATTGCATATCAAACAATGCTGACATTTTGTACAAATGGAGAAGTTGACACTAACACAATTCCATTAACTGAACAAGATAGATTACTTTAAATTTTCAGATGTATCAGAAGTGGCTTTCCAAGATCTTTTGCAAAATATTGTGGTGTCTTTATTAGACCCTTAATCTTCTTTAACCTATTCTACTTCTAGGTCATTCTGTGTGCTATGTGAATTTACCATGTGAAAGAAGTACTATTTTTCATTTGAAATTATATACCATTGCAAGTTATGACTGAGATATTTCATAAACACTTGGACCTCAATGCAAATTCTAGTAAAAATAACTAAATGTTAGTTTGTTCAGAAAAATCTCAGAGATTAATGTAGTAGAAAAAATACACATTTCATGTCCCATCAAGAATACATAAAACAAGAAAAAGAAACTGTCTTGGTCTATTGTCATGAAGACATAGTTTCAGCAAGATGTAGGAGATACTTGAAATATTGAGCTGAAACCCTAGTGGTGAAAACTACAAGTTTTTCCTACCCATATTGAGTTTAGGAGTATATAGCATGCACCTTTGTAACATCGTAAAGAAAAGGCATGAAGGGAACAGGTAATAATCATGATTATTTAGTGGCTGAGCGTTCTTACTGAATCAGGGACAGGAGACAGTGCATACTGTGACTTATTGTGCATCTGCACACAGAAACCACCTGAAACCAAGTGCTACTACTTTCATCTGTGGATAATTCTCTCCTTTATCAATTTCCACGTGTAAACACACAAGCCAGGTCCTCAGAACTTTGTATATGCAGCAACCTTGGACAGCTGACAGAATCAAAAGCGGGTCATCTAAGCGAACAGGTTAGAAACAGCTGGGTTTGAACTGAAGTTGAGGAGAACTTTCAGGATTCTTTTTAATATTTTGGATATGTCCTTTGCAAAAATAGAAAGCTGCTGAACTGTAACCAGTCAAAAAAAGCATTAGTTTTGAATTATGACACAGTTCACCCATAACAACCACAAACTCTGACATTTGAAGGAGGAAGTTCGGTCATTTTTAAGCCAAAGTTAAAGAAAAATTGTAACTAGAAAATCATTGTAAAAAAACATATAAACAAGCATGATGATATTTTACTCAGAATATTTTAAAAATAATTTTTCCGTTTCATTTTCTTAAAAGGAGAGTAAATTGCAAAAGCTCATTTTTTCTAACCATCTAGTGCCAATGTAAATTCAGTAATTTTTTTCCAACATAGAAAATAGTTACAATTATGGAATCAATGAGGTGATAATTTAGCATTCAGAAGATATGAAACCTTAAGTGTGAAATTTCTACATTTTAAAATTTAATATTTTCTGGTAATATAGAGAGTTTTATTTAGAAGTGCCATTTTATTATATATCTAAAATGATTCAATGACATATTGGAAGTCTATTGGGGCAGCTACTCTGAATTAAAGAACTTTTAAACACATATGACATGAAGTGTTTGTCCATTACAACATAGTAATCCGAAGGAATTTTTATGTAAGCAATGATTTCATATGTACTACAAATAATGCCATAAATAAGACTTTCTTTGTGTGATATGTCTTTAGAGTTACTTAAAAATGAAGTGAATAGAGTCATTCCTATGGGAATTCAATAATTTTGAAGAGGAAAAAATATGTGTGTAATTCAATCTTATGTATCTATCACTTCTCAGATAATCAGAATGTCAAAATTGTTTCATATATTTTTAATTTAAAACTAACTTTCAAACTAAAATTAATAGTAAATTTAGTATTAGCTCCCAAACAATTGAGTTGTAGACATAATTATTGTTTTTTAAGATTAAGATTGCACTGGGATTTAGTTCAGTGGTTCTTATCTGGCAATTGCAAGATCCAATTTGATCCTCGTATAAAAAAAGAAGAAAAAGATTATGTTAAAATTTATTTTTTCATATAACGTCACTGATTGTAGAAAGCTTTTTAAAAGGAAGTGTATTTAACTATCATTATTATGTTGCTAATTTCTTTAAAATATGTTTAGTTTCCTTAGAGAGGTTTTCACAATGATGTAATTCAAAGTACTGTGTGATGAGTTCTAAATTGCCACACATACAGTTAAATAGACAGATATAGATACACAGCACAGTACATATACAAGTATAACAATCTTTATTTACAAACTAGTAGATAGCAAAAGTTATTTGTATTTTGTATTTTAACATAATACATTATAGGTAGTTTGACAGATATAATAAAATGAGTGCTGGTAATTAACCTTATACTTGTCGAAATGTTTTGTTTTGAAGACACATTGTTGATGTTAATGAATATATTTTGAAGCAGGTGTTTCAAACAAAAACGATAGTGATACCATAAGTGGAGACCAGTAGATGATTTGAAGAGGAGAACGCCTCAAAGTCAAGTCAGTAAGCTTGAAAATAAGTGGTATGGAGAACAATGGGTTTTCAGAGGAAGAATAGGAACATCAAAGAAGGTACTACTATTTGCCTTTGAAGTTTTAGTTTTAATATTATTTCATTTTATTTCTCTGGACTTTAATTTTTCACTTAGTGAATTGTTTGTAAATTACTTAACACTAAGGCTATGGATCATGTCAAGAACGTTTTGCATCATGCTGATGAGTACATTTGGAATCCTGTCAATCTTCATTTCTTTTTCTGGGAAAAAATTCATCCCTTATTTTACTTTTTTATAATACCCTAATGGTAATTTGGTCATTCCAAAGTCAAATTTGTTAAACTGGAAGCTCAGTTTTGTAACCGTGAGAAAATCTTTCCAAAGAGAAATAATAAAATCCTTTATTTATGGTCATTAAAGGTAGAATACTCATGTTTTTCATACTGTAAGATTAAGATATAAAGATTAATGCACGACATTAAGACTAGATGATAAGGCCAGTTCCCTGCTCATAAGTGGGAGTTTCTTCTTACTGAGAGACAGCCTTGTGAGAAAGATTTCAAAAGAAACTGTGGCACTTCTCACACTGAAATTGTAAATTAAGACCCAAATGTATAATAGAGAATGAGAAACAGGAAGCAAAGGTTCAAAGGGGGAGGAGCAAAGGGGGCAGGAGGAAAGTAGGGGAGAAACAATGAGAAAAGAAGTAAAAGTGGAAACAACAGTTTGTAAACAAGGAGGGGTGGAGAGGTCAAAGAGAGGACGGGGGGATGGGAAAAAACAAGCACCAAGACGTGTCGTGCACTAAAACAAATTCTCAATGCCAAATGTGATCATAATGTATATCTAAAATATACCAATAAAATATTTTTTTTTAAAAAACTGCTAATATTTAGTTCCATGATGACTGAAGACTCAGAATGATTTTCATACTGGCAGTTATTAGTTCGGGTAGGTTCTCAAATATATTTCATACCATACACAGCAAGAATTTTTGATATGATTTCAGTAAAAATACACACTTATCAAAATAGTTGAATTTTACCATATATCACAGTGAGCAGTGTGAGAATTTTTGTCATTCCAGTGTTCAGTACCATATGGTTTTACAACATCAGTTAATATTAATGTTTGAAAAGAGCAAACTTAAGATATTTATAAGTGAAACTAAGTACCCCCAAAATGGTGCTTTATGAAGACAGAATTTTCAGTAATTTTTTCCATTTCTTTGTAATATAAAATGATTAGATTAGTGTAGTATAATAAAAGCATCCTACTTATAGATTTCCTGAAGAATGTTTTTCTGAGTACAATAGATATAAGTTTGTAGAAAATTCAAAACTTAGAGAAAAAAAATTCTTTCCCAAATTTCAGGACTTTATAATTGAAGTATCAAATATTTTGACTCTTTGGTGTACCTCTCAAAAGTCTTTGCTTTCAGAATTTAGGTAAGGTCATCTCAGAATTAATTAATAGATGTTAAAGACATTAGTAGTAAAAAAAAGAAAACATTACACTGTTATTGACTTCTAATAATCAATGAGACAATAATCCTAACTGAAAGCATTTGATGGTTCTTTGACTATTCAGGGATTCCCTGTAGCTCCTTTTTATGGTAGAAAATTTAGATTTGCACATTTTAAAGGAAGAGTCAACATATCAAGTAGTATAAAAGAAATTATAATAAGAAGAAAAACACATCATTCTTTTCACAAAGCACGCTCCACTAAAGAACTCAGTCCTTAAAGCACAATTCTGCCTTTCTAATGATAATCAAACACGCATGCCTCAGCTGGACTACCCACTTAAGAACACAACTTCCACTTCATAGAAATTATTGTCAAAGTTTACATTCTTCTGAACACACTAGATTATTTAATCATATGGAATATTTTGCCCTTCCCCAGAAGGATGGTTTCCATGGCAATAAGTTTCCTGCCTCACTAATCCTACCCAAGAATCTTGCCTGCAATTTGTAAGGGAGTTTGAGAATGCAGAGCTCAGTGGAACTATTGCTTACCTGGAAACCATTGTTTTCATGGAGGTTTTGTGTGATTTTTAATAACAAAAAATGTGTTGTCCTAAGCCATGAGACTCATTGTCTCCTGTAACACGTGGATACTTTTCTGGGGATTTGGCAAGGACCATATTCCTATTCAGGAAAATTTGTGGAGGTAAATGTGGAATCCTGTTGCTAGGGAAATAATTACATCTTGTCCACAATGTGAGCTATGATGCGTTGATTTTTAATGATCACCACAAAATTCAACATGTTATCAACTGTGACTTACCTTCAATAGTTGGGATGATCATACCAATATACAACATTGGGTCAGTGCAGTTGTTTTTAAAAAAGAATCCATTTTCTTTACATCCTAAAGACATTTCCCTGGTGGTTTTTTCTACACTTTTCTTCTTTTTACTGAGGCAGTGCTAGCCCATTATTTTGGCTGATCTGAGATAATATCAGCTTTTTTTTTTTTTTTTTGTATTTAAATAATGTTCTGCAGCCAGTGCTTATTTATTGTC
Organism: Petromus typicus; assembly: GCA_004026965.1. Lineage (NCBI taxonomy): Eukaryota > Metazoa > Chordata > Mammalia > Rodentia > Petromuridae > Petromus > Petromus typicus. The sequence continues at coordinate 46,331 of PVIR01001571.1, read as the reverse complement.
TGTAATTTTCAGGGCAAATCTCAACTCTTCATATCATCACATAATGTGGTTCAAAGGCAGGTGTCCCTTCGATGAATCTCCATCATTAGAATCATCTGAGAATCATTACTGGAGACAGATTCCTTAAGGTATAATTCATATTTTCAGTGTAAATCAGCAATTCTTACTAGATTTTCTGAGCTGTGTCATTGTTATTATCTAAGTTTGGAATATTTTATTCACTTAACACAAAACACTTGTAATATCATGAGGCAATTTCCATCACCCACCACACACACACACACACACACACACACACACACATACACATGCCCCAGGCAATATTCATCAACTGTCTTTTTCATAGACTTCAGTGTTTTACACACTTCATATAAATATATAGGAAAGCCAAAAATATTATATGACCTTTATTGCTGGATTCTTTCACTTAGAAAAGTGCTTTTGAGAGTCATATGTATTATAGTTTATTTCACAGTATATTTTATTCTTCTTTTATTTCCCAGTTATACCCCACAGTGTGGATCTGTCATATCATATTTATCTGTCCATCAGTTAATTTTCATGTGGGATATTTCCTCCTTTGTTAGTGTGAATAATACAGGTGGGAATGTGGTATTTGTACAGACTTGGTGTATGGTGTCGTGTTTGGTGGATTTTCTTAGTCTGGTGCAAAGTCAATAAGATTTAGCTGAGTTTCCAGATGATCTTCCAAAGTGACAGCAACATTTCACATCCCATCAGGGGGACAAGACAGCTGTAATTTCACCACCTGCTTGCTAACATTTGTTATTTTTCTTAATTTTTAAAACAATTATAGCCATCATAATATATTTTTGAAGTTTTATTAATTTTTCAATTCATAGGGCATTGTATGACTTTATGACACAGAATTCACTTGAATTGTGTCCCAGTTGTCTTTTGGAATTTTCAATTTTATTAGTCCAGTTAGCAGTACCTAATGATTACACTCATTGTAGGAAATCTATATATATAAACATAACATCTCAATCCTTTTTCTCTTCCCTCCATCTCTTATTTTGCAGCATAAGATTCATTTATTTATTTTCTAATTCATGATAAAGTCAATTATCATATAAACAAATGAACAACCAGAAAAATGGGTCAAAACCACAGAGAATAATTACACTGAGTTGAGGATAGTTACTATTTTGTGGTAATAACATGTAGCATTCAATCGCTTCACAGTTTTTGAAAAGATAACCTCTTATGGCTACCTTGGGTGACACTGCTTCATGATGGTGGCTGAGCTCTTGGTATGGACTCTTCCTCATTACTGTCCTTCCTCATCTTTTGATGAACATCTCCTCATGCCTCTCCTGTCTAAGCTTCACATCTTCCTCGCATTTCTCCAATGTGTAATGATGTCAGGTTTTTTTCATCATTTGACTGTCCATTAGTTTCTTGCATGAAGTGCCCGTTTGGATACTTGGGTTTTTATTCTTTTTTAAGGTAGTGCTAGGGATTGGGCTTAGAATTTTTGCACTCAGCCACCTTTCCAGCCTTTTAAAATTTCTGACCCACTACCTTGCCAAGTTCCTAGCCTGGACTCGGACTTGTGGTCCTCCTTCTTCTACATTCCAGAAGGTGAGCATCACAGGTGTAGACCACTGTATCTGGCTTCTTTCTTTATTTTTAACATGTTTGTATTTTAATTATTGAATTATAAGATTTCTAATTTTTTGTGCATATAAATCCCTTTTAGATAGATACTTTGCAAATATTTCTTTCCATCATATGAATCAGCTTTCTTTGTTAGTGGTAACTTTTGGAGTATCAGAGCTTATGATTTTAATAATGTTCAGTTTACCTAGCTTTTTTCTTTTGGTTGCTGATATTTTGAGATCATATCTAAGAAATAAGAGCCTATTGTTAAAGTCATGGAAAATTGACTATCGATATTGTTTTACTTTGTACTGAAGGTCACATAAATTTAATTATGTATAGTAGTATATAGAATGACGATACGGCCTCTCTTCACTTAGTCATGAACACTTTGTCCACGTCTGTATGGAAAGGCAGCTCATTTGTTTCCATCATAAGGATGTACCTGGTATTTGTACCTATTCACTAATAGAAAGATATCATGATTAGTTTCACCACTCTTGCTTATGAATGAAACTTCTATGTACAGTACAGAGTTTATGTGAACATAACTTCAAATAAATTGGGATTTATGGAAATGCAATTACTTGATCATATGGGAGAATGTTTAGATTTGCAAGATGATGCCAAGCAATGCTTCAAAGCATCTTACATTCCTATATGGAATCGAAGCTGAACTTTCTATCCTTACTAGAAACTGACATGTTTTAATTTTTAAATATTGTACATAGCCTTAGTGGCTTGAATATCTTCATATTTAATAACTATTTCTTCAATATTCTTTATGAGTGTAGGGCACATTTTACTCTGCATAGAGAGCCATGCTCACCTCTTACTCAGTGTTACAAACTGCTCACAGCTTGCAAGCAGTCATGCTCACATAGGAACTAGCTCACAGCCCTGGGTTTCTCCATGAAATAGAATATTTGGTCATTGAAAATTTTAGAGACAGTTAACATAGGAAAAGTATCACATGGATGTTTGGGCTCAGAAACAAGCTGTTCTTCCTTTTAGTGTATTTTTGAGCAGATTAGTTTCTTCATTTTGCTTATGATCCTGCCTATGCTTCACTATTTATTTCCTCTGTCAATCCCTTCCAATTTAACAATACTCCATAAACCAGTGCAAATAAAAGCCCTGATTTTTTGCTTCTGCTCTCTCTATGAGGTGAGTGCCACTTGTTCTAAGCTCATGCATAATTTGTGATTTCTAACTTCAGGCCGAGCCCCTGGATCTCTCCTAAGTCTGCAATTTTCACTCGTTCTTTCCTGAAATTGCTCTTGTGCTCCTTTTTATTTTGTTTTTCCTCCCATGCTATGCGTTCTTGAGAAAGAGTGACAAATACCAGCCAAACTCAGTAAGTCCCTGGCTTAGTTCCCATGGTGATGTCTTCTCTTGGATAATAAGCTGAACTGAATACATCCTGTGACTTGTTGTAGCTTCAGGTACTGACTCCAAACGTGCTGTAGAAAGCTGTTTACTTGTTACAGGCTTCCTGGTTGTCTGGAAAGTTCCTCTGAGCTGGCCTGGTTTCATGTTTCTCCACACACCCCGGAGATTCTTCGAAGAGTCAATATTGGCTTAGCAGTCGCTTCTAAGTGTGTGTGTGTTCCTGTCCCCTTCACAATTCAGAACCAAGGCAAAGAGCAAGGTGGAGGTAGCTGTCTAAGGCCCCATAAATTCTTTCTGTCCATTTTCTGCCTTTACTGCAGGACTTTTTCCTGTCAGTCACATAGAAAAAGCAGTAACAGTAACGCATGTGCAACAGGAGAAATCATGCTTACTTAACAAGCTTAAAATAATTTGAGTTTTAGTTACAACTAGTTCCTATCATATTTTAATTTGTACGTGAGTTATTCCTAAGGAGTATTAATTTATAGACTTCTGCTCAGTGATCCGTAAAATATAGCAAAAAGGCACGTGTTTTTGTTTTTGCTCAAGAAATAACTTTTAGGGTTAGGATTATACTATGGGGTGGATTGTTTAACATAATTGCATTCAAATTCAGTGGGGGAATCTTTTAGAAAATCACTGCTTGGAATGCAGTCCTACAAATATTGTATCTTGAGCCAAATTAAACAAGTAAAATGCCAAGTTCGCAATCTAAGGAAAAACATTCCCATCTGCTGTAATTATATAGAATTAGAAAGATAGTAAATATATTCTCATTTATTGAATACAAAAGAGACACTTATTTTAAGACAAACTGTTGGGCTTTGTTGGTTCTGTTATTGGCATTTCGTTCTCACAGAGCAATGTGTGTATTTACTGAGAGGTATGTATTAGATAGTTATTTCTACTTACATTTTGCTAAAACCTTGCAAATGTTCTGTGGCCAGAGGGAGTGTGCATTGGGGTATTATTTTCTCTGTAATCAGTTACAAATATTCATACTGACAGCTTGCTCAGGCGAGAGTCCACCTGGGATTTAAACATTCCTCCAATAAGGTGCAAAAGTAGTTTTTATTCAATTCAAAATTTATACTCAAAGAATTTATATTTAAATTAAAAAGTACTGATGTGTTTTCTCCATTTTAAAAATTCTGAACCCGTCTGCACTGCACAGATCTTTATAGATTCCTCCTCCATTTCTTTTGATAGACAATCTGTCTTCCCATACAAATGGAAAAAATGAAATATTGATCAAATTCAAATATTACATATCCATGAATAAAAGAGTTATATTCTGCAAGGAGAATAAAAATTATCCAGACTTTACCAAACGTGTAAAAAGAAAAGGCAGGGCACATGAGCCCTGAAGCAGGTTTTTTATTTACACACTTCCCATATCAAAATGAAGAATGGAGCCCAGGAAATCTACTCTCCTTTTTTCTCAGCACCACCAGGCTTTTCTTAGAACAATCTCAGCTGCTTTCAATAAATTGTCATTCCTCTAACACATATTTCTCTCTGATGTACTCTGGGTACATGATTCTTGTTTATGTCTAATTCTGTTATTGGAAAAAATAGGTGAATTTTTTAGAGTTATTGATTTTAGTTTGTCAAACATACATTCTTTTCTTTTAATGACTAAAACAATGAAACATATGAAAGAAAGACAAGAAAACAATTGTTTTTTTCAGACTCTTTTATTTACAAATTGTGCTTAGTTTAAAGAGATGTAGGAAATGTAGTAGAATTGCGTAAGAACACAATGTCCTGGTCTTTTTTGCCAGCAGCTTTTCCTAATCAATTGTCCTTCTCCACTTAAAGAACCACATCTTTGTGCTTCACTCATACATTCAAATATCTACAACAGTTATTATAATTTTCAGTGTGCACGTTGTTTTCATGGCATTAATTTATTAAGCTTACAAATTAATTAATTTATGAAGTTTATAAATTAATTAATTTATGAAGTTTATCGATTTGCATTATTCGTGTTAAAATATGCCGCTCCAAGGTGAGAAGAAATAATATTTCACTCACTGCATTCAGAGTAAACCTCTGCATTAAGTAGTAAAGGCATGACTTGTTTTAGCATCTTGGGTTGCCCCCCAATGTTATTTTGCATCAACTTGTTAAGGAGGGTTCCTTCCTTCCCTCAGTGTGAAGGATTCTGAAGTCTGGAAGGACTATAGGGACAAAGGTTAGAGGAGTCACAGCACAGGTAAATCTGATGCAGGTGAGGATTAGGCCTCAAAGACTAAGAATATTATTATTATTATTATTATTATTATTGTTGTTGTTGTTGTTGTATTATCATCATCACCATTATTACTATTTGAGGCAGGGTCTTAATTTGTAGTTCAGGCTGGTCCTGAACTCAGCCTCGAACTCACAGCAGTCTTCCTGCCTCTGCCCCCCCCCCAAGTGCTGGGATACAGGCGTGAGCCACCATGTCCGAGACTGTGGTATATGGTACTGATTGCTGATGGGCATGAGTAAACACACCCAGCATTATTGCATGTGATTACCAGGCATCTGCCTTGTGCTTGCTAGGCAGGCTCTGGAACCACTGAGCTAAATATCTGGCCATTAGAATGATATTATTGATAAAGGCTCATGCTAACTGTGTAATCAGGAGGCAAACACTGTGTTTCGGTCTGCTTTCTATGGTTTTCCCAAATACCCAAGGGTGTGTGCCTTGCAGGGTACAGTGGTGCTTTTTGTTGACTGAGTCCTAGAAGTATGATGAGAACCTACAACCCTGAGTATTAAGCAAGTCCCTTTGTCTGGGAAAAAGAGCACAGAGCACAACAGATGTTGCTGATGTATTCTAGTGTGGGGACAGAAAACAAGTGAGTACCAGGACCAAATTTTCCTATCAGAATGTGTTGAGTATTGAATTCAAGAAACTTCAAAGCAGTCAAGAGCAAGGTGTAATTCATAATAAAAAGAGGATCATTTGGCCCTATGTCCAAGAGGGTGGCACCTGTGTCCAGGCCAGAGCTTCGATGGCTGAGACACAAGAGAGAAGAAGAATGGAAGGTGAACAGCTGTGTGCTGAAGACAGCAAACACATAGTGGGTCCAACCCTATGGGAAGTCACTCAGCAGCACTAGCTAGCTCACTCTGGTGAGCGGCCTCAGTCCTTCCCAAATGTAAAGCTCTTGGTGTAATTCTCTCCCTCCCTTCTCAAGTGTGAACTTTCTTAGGTGGGAACTTTTGGGCTGAGCACCCCTTCTTCCCACCCTTTGGGCTTTTCACTGCCCTGCTTTTGAGATCTGCTATATTGTAGGGTGTGGACTGACTGTGTGTGACGCGAGTAACTGAAAATGTTTTTTAAAAAAATCTTTATTGGGACATTATGAATACACAGCATCATTGCATTCAACATTGAGAGTTTGTACCAGAATATGACACTTGATTCTCATTTTTTCCCTTTTTCCCCACCCTGCAACCCTTCCCCCTATATACACAATCTTTGTCTTCTTTTTTCTTTATTACAATCACATTTGTTTTCCCCTCTTTATTTACCCTTACAGTCTCTTTCCTTCTAAATATTTTCTACTTCACAATATCAACTATACATACTACAACTCATTTACAACTTCATTTTCTCATACCAGAAAAAGGATATGATATTTACACATCTGTGACCTGTTTATTTTGCTTATGAGGATGTCCTCAAGGTACATCCACTTGAGTATGAATGACTCAATCTTATCGTTTTTAATGGCAGAGTAATACTCAATTCTATAAAAGAACCACATCTTCTTTATCCAGTCTCCAGTTGATGGACATTTGGATTGTTCCCAAGACTTAGCAATCGCAAACTGAGCTGCTATAAACATGGGTGAAAATGTTTTTGAAAGAGTTTCATGTAAGTCTATGGAGACCAGAAGGCAGTGCTCCTAGGTTCCAATGCATGAAGCCATTTCCATATTCCTTTATCTAATTTCAACCAACCTCAGAGGAACAAGAAAATAGAACCAAATGATAAATAAAAGTCATTCCTAGGTCTAACATTGTGTAAGGTTCTATGTTTTAGGAACAGAGACATGATCGGCATCAATATTTACTTGGACAGATAGTACTGGGGTTTATTGAGACATCTTGACTCATAAGCACAAACATTTTTAAAAAGCTTGAAATATCCTATATTCTCTTTGTGCAAACTATTATGATCTTTATTTGCTAAAGCAGTTTGGACAGATAACTTTATTGAAATAAATATGATCAAATATGAGCAAAAATGTTTTAAAACAACAAGTGATCATTTCTAAGTAGGGTAATGTTATGATCACTAAAGGAAGGAAAATTATTTGTTTTTTCCTTTGCAGTGCTGGGGTGGTAGCCAAGGCTTTGCACATGCTAGACAAGTGCTCTACCATCAAACTAGGTCTTCAGTCCACACAGCAATACTTGGTAGACTTTCTGGTGCTACACCAATCTGTATTCAGTATATGATAACTATTTATATTTGTATATACAAAATATTCCAATTTATTATTCTAAATTTTAATTTTCTACTTAAAACATAGATTGCACCATACCTTTCACAATAGAATCAAGATAATCTGATGCTTAATAATGAGTTTGACTGGGGACTTGAAAGACCTGTACATTAGAAACTGTAAGATAACAGTGAAATAAGTAGAAAAATGAGCAAGAAGTCCTAGAGTGTGAAAGTGTTCATACAGCCCGGAGTGATGTATTCACTCTCATCATTTCACTGGCATTTTTCAGAGAAATAGGAGAATTCTGCCTAACTAAGGGAATCTTGAGCAAGAAGAATGCACCTAGAGGTCTTATTCTGATTTTAAATTACATTACAAAGCTAGGGACCAAAACATTATGATATTAGTTTAAGAAACCCATGTGAATCAATGAAAAACAATTATTCCCAATAAATGAAATTGGGAAGATTAGACATCCCCATGCTAAAAGATACAACAGGACTCCTAACATGTATTATCAACCCAAGTTAACTTGAAGCAGGTCCAAGCTTTATAATTAAGACTTTTAACAATGAAACTCCTAAAAATATATATAGGAAAAATATGGTTTGATATTGATTTTTGTCATTGTATGGTTGGCTATAATGCTAAAATAATAAAGAAAGAAAAAAATATATATCATTAAACTAAGTGAAGAACTGTCTGACTAGCTACAGAAACAATGAACATAGTGAAAAGACCACCCAATAAAGCAAAATGATATTTTCAAACCACTTATTGTATGAACAAGTTGATATCATATAAGGGATTTATACAACTCAAAAGCCAAAAAATGTAAATGACTTGATTTTATAATGACTAGAATCCAGATAGAGATTTGCCTAAAGAAGGCATACAAGTGACTAACAGAAAAAATGCCCCAAATTTATTAATTTTCAAAGAAATACAAATCAAAACCAAAATGAAGTATTACCTCATTCATTAGTATGAGCTAGAAAAGAGAGATTATCTATGCTGTGCATGCTGTTTCTAATAAACCCAAATACACAGAGAGTGGAATGGTTGATGTCAGGGAATGTAGCTTTCAGTTATTTGTTATTAGTTCTACAGATCTAAAGTGAAGAGTGATGATGATAGGGACCTAGGGACGTAGCTCAGTGGTGCTGTCACCTGTCGGGCAAGTACAAGGCCCTGAGTTCAATCTCTGATCTCAAAGAGCGGTGACCATAGTTAGTAGCAATGTATTGTACACTTAAAATTTGCCAAGGTGGTGTATTGTAAAAGATCTAAGCTTTCGATAAGAAAGGCAACTATGTGAGTTGGTGAGTGTAACTAATGTGATCATAGTATATTTTACTATACATGTATATAAATCCTCACATTGTATATATATATATATATTTTAAATCTTTATTGGTACATTAAATATACACATCATGATTGAACTCCATAATGGGGATTTGTACCAGTATAAGACACAACTTAATTCTCATTTTTTCCCATAGCCTTACCCACCCTAACATTATGTATTTTAAATATGTAAAATTTTATCTTTCAGTTATAGCCTAATATAGCTAGAAAGTGTAAAGGTAAAGTAAAAATGAAAAAGGTTATTATATTTTGAAATCCCAAAGTATTTATTTAATAATATTTTGAAACAGTGAAAGATCTATATATGAGAAACTTAATTCTCAGTTGTAAGATATCAATAAAATAAATTGAGAAAGCATAAAGAAGTGGAAAGATATTGGAAGTTATACAATTTTGGATTGATTTCAGATTACATAAAGTTTTCCTATTTTTATTTGGAAGGTATTTTTATCGAGTATTATTAAAATAATAATTCATAGCATTTATAATACATAAAATTTGATATCAACATTATATTGTTTTGATAATATGAATTTAAGTAAAATATTCAAAAGAAAATAATCAATTCTGTGTTTAGCTAGAAATAAGTAAAAAATAGTTATATATATTTTATAATTAACTTTATAGCAACATAATACATCTTACTTTGGTTTGTAAATGTCATTATTAAATATAATATATTACTTTAGAAAATATATTGCAATACATATATATTTCATATTATAAGTATGTTTTATATGTCCACAGAGTATTTTTTACAAAATACAAGCAGACAGAGATAATTATTTTGTTAATGTTGAAAAGAAACTAATAATTTTCAGTAAGCCCAAGCTACTAGCTCATATTTTAAATATTACAATATTTTAGATAATAAATGAATGTTTCAATACCATTATGCTTTATTAAAGTTTTTATTAAGTTACAAAATATTTATTAAATGTGGCTTGAACCCAGGAATAGAGAATGTGAAGGTGTGTTTAAAATGAAAATGGTATTCTTTGGAAGCATTTACGATTTACACGTAAGTTGTTCAAACAAGCTTAACAAAATTTTTAAAAGTAAATAATTTAAGGTTCGTGCTCAACTCTGTATCCCAGTACCAGGTCCCCATGGACAAAGAATCTCAGAGAGATGGGCCAGGAAGTCTATATTTCAACAACACTGGAAGAGGGTCGAGGCTTCCAGTAAACACCACCTTAAAGCCCTGAGAAAATCTACTTTCTGGTGATCATGAATTCACTCATCCAAGCTTGTTCTACATTTAAGGATATATATATTCATATATATATATTATATATATATTTCATATATTTAAAGATATGCACTGCTAAGCCAGCACTGAACACTGCGAAATAAAAATACACAAATTATAGTATCTCTCCCTTTAGGTTTTAAAAAAATATTTAAATTATTAATATAAAACTAACTGTACAATAGCCAGTCATAACATAGGATGTATGGAAATTTTTAATGAATTAAAGTACATAAGGTAGAATAACAGTAACAAAAGCTAGTTATTTTTAAACTTATGGTTGACGTGTGATTTTGCACATTTAACCATAAAAAGATAATCTAGCAAAAAGTACACAAATGAGTCACGTGTGATAGCATGCACCTATTATTCTAGCATTCTTGGGGAATCGTAAGTTCATGCACAGCCTAGGTAATTTAGCAACTCTGCAAAAACTTATTTCAAGAAAAATAAAATTAAAAAGTCCATAAGTTATATACAAATATATTTCTGAAATTTTTCAGGTTAGGTTTCAAAAAAATAAATATCTGTGACACATTTATCAAGCACAGAAATCAACAATTTAATAAAAATTTAAGAATTATAGTATACTGGGGCCAAGGAGTTAGCTCAGTGGTTCCAGCACCTGTCTTGAAAGTGGAAGGACAAGGGTTCGATCCCCCACTAACCACATACCATACTGGGTGTGGAGACTCACGCCCAGCAGCAACCAGTACCACATACCACAGTGCTGGGCGTGGTGGCTCATGCCTGTAATCCCAGAACTCAGGAAGCAGAGGCAGGAGGATTGCTGTGTTATGAGTTTGAGGCTGAGCTGAAGGCCAGCCTGAACCACAAAGTGAGACCCTGTCTTGAAAAACCTTTAAAAAAAAAAAACTATATATATATATATATATATATATATATATATATATATATATATAGTATACTTTATATACTATATAAATATATATTCTATATAAATATATATACTATATAAAAGCTATATATATATAGTATACTTTCTTCAACATGAATATTTTTGGTTTTGAACTTTTTTCATAAACATTTTAAATAATTGTTTTTCACAAATATCTAAGAGTGGTTTAGTTACTAATAATGTAGTCTCTGTCTTTCTCAGCTATGCCTTGCATGATCTTGGAGGCCTTTTAAAAACATAATATAGGCTTTATACTATTTTAAGTGTGTATATATAAGGAAGGGAGCCAGATAATCTCACAATTATGAGTGAATAAGAGTTGTCATCTGTTCTGGCTTCATCTGTGTCCTGAAGTTGTCAGAAAAACCTTTCACTGAACCTCTCAGTTCAGCAATTGTTTTACAAATAAGAATATGGGAATATGAAATATATGAAATAAAAATACGAATTATCTTTTTCTAAATATTGCTTTATATAAATGTTATACAATCTGAAATAATATTTGCAGTTGTAAATAGAAGAGACTGATTTCCACGTTTAAATTTGAATAAACACGTGCATTTTAGCTGTCTTTTTTTTTTTTTTTTTTAAATTCATGCCACGGCAAAAGCACTTCATACATAATTAAACCTAAGGTGGATATTTAAAAAATCATGCAACTTCGTATATTCTCCTCTGGATTTACTTTCTTTTTCTTTTCCTTTATTTGAAAATATTTTACAGAATTAATACAAATAAAGAAATAAATTATTGATATTAAAAATATGGCCTTTAGTGGCATTCACATATGCTTGAAAATACCTTTCATTTTGTTAAATTTATTTTTACTAATGGAAGTGAAATCATCATACTCTTGGGATAACGTCTTCCTTTTACCATAGCAAATGTCAACATTTTAGTTTCCAAAATCTTGATAGTGTTTTTCTTAAAGTTCAACACACTGCATCTCATCCCTATTTGAAAATCTTCAGCCCAATAATATGAGAGCTATTGCCATATAAGCCGTTTTCCAAACATCCTTCTAACATAAAAGTTTTGTGAATGTGTATGTTATCTGCTGTGAAGAATCTCTCAGGAGGCATTTCTTCCAGGGTTATGCTTTTGTAGCATCCATAAAACATTTCAGGTAAAAGTTCTTAAAATCTTCTTTAGAAGAGAAAGAAAATGTTTGCTTAGTGAAAGCTGTCAAGAGTAATACAACTGATTGGATAAAATTTTAAATTGATCAAAATATATTAATTAAACACATTAGAAATTAGAAATACAAAGGCAGCTTATGTACTTCTATGAATACAAATCAGATTACTTTAAGATGTTATTAGCATTGCTAAACTTCTTTCTTTCATAGTAAAACATCTATACTGCACTACTGAGACATCTGCTGGAGATTCCCCATCAATTGCAAAGCTATGTTCAGTGGAGGAATCTAACTCAAATACATGAAGTTTTAAAAAACCTTTAATTCTATCAGGGTGTGATAGTACATACGCTGAAGTGCAAGGATCAATTGAGCCCATGAATTCTAGAACACCTTGAGTGAAACCATCTCAGCAAAAGCAAACAGAGAGGAAGAGGGAAGGGAGGAGAGAGAGAGAAAGAGAGAGACAGAAACACAGACACACACACCTACACACACACACACACACACACACACACACATACATAGAGTGAGAAAGAGAGACAGACAGACACAGACAGACAGACACAGACACAGAGAGACAGAGAGAGAAGGGGAGGGAGGAAAATGGAAAAACTAGAAAAGAAAGAACAGAAAAAATTACTGAAGAATCAGACTTGCTAGTGAGCTGTTGAACTGTAGTTCACCGAGTGAGCATATATTCATTGAGTAAGCAATTATTAAGCATAATGTATATTCTTCCATAAGTAATTATCATTTATTTCTACATCGCTGTATTATCTGTATTCTAAAGAGCTTGAAGGAATATACCTCTATTGTTTCAGAAAGCTCATAGTTCACTGGTGGTGATAACTGTACAACATAAAATGTGGATTACCTAGTTCTTTGAAATCCCTCTGTGTCTCCTTGCTGGTGGAACAGAAGTAGTAGTAGGCCTTCAGAGCATCTAGCCCCTTGAGTCCTCATCTGTGCTGTTCCCTAAGACTCAAGCTTCCTAGCCTAATATACCAGAGATGAGGAAGGGCTTTCTTAAGTGCTCTGTCTTTAGGACCCAAATACAGGCCTGGAATTCGTTTTGATAAAAACAAAGAAAAAACATCAAAGATGCAGGAAAAACTCTACTAGAAAACAAAGGCCTGCATAATCCTACAGCACTAATGTGAAGGGGGGACAGGGATGAAAAAGATGTGGAAATCTTCTGCACACATGATCTTAGGTTAAATCTTACAGCAGAAATTGTGGGCAATAAGTTATCAGCAGAGCTTGTGCCACATGGAAAGGAAGGAAGAATGTCTTTGGAGAACTCGGTGTGACTGACAGGTAAAGAGTGTTGGTCAGAGGCAGTAAAGATAGAAGCAAAACATTGAAGATTTAGCTAGGATTCATTGAGATAACTGGTCCAACCAAACAAAACAACATGTCTGAAAAAGCAGACAAATGAACTCTGGAACAAATCCAGTGACTGATTGGGCTGAAATATGATCACTTTTAATACACAGAAACATAAAACATTTATTACAACTCAAAGTCTGTTTCGAAGGATGCAAAGACTAAAGAGTTCATTTAAAGTTGATACTTCCTAGACAATAAAGGAAGACTCTTGTATAAAAAGGAAAATTGTGACAAGTCCCTTTAGCTAGCATATATTATTGCAATTTCTGGGTCAGGTTACTTTTTTGTGTTATTAAATGTGAAGATCCTGTCATGTGTACACTTAATTAGAAAAATAGATTTCTACTTTTGTTATATTTTGTTATGTTTTTCTGTGCAGGTTGAGTTAGAAAATACAAAGTGGGAAAGATAAATAGAAGAGAAATACTCAACATTAGCCAGAAAAATAGTATGAGGACAACAAAAAGGGACTGAGAGGAGCTGTTTGATGCTAAAAGAAAATACAAGGGTCAGGTCATCAAAGGGAAATTTTTTAAAAGACTGCCGCTCCTACTTAATTTGCATTTATACAGTTGTTTACCCTCAGAAGGAAACTACAAAGAGTAAACAACATGCTGACATGTAAGAAATTACTCTTGGCTTTTTAAAATGTTCACTGAAAGAAATTAAACAAATTCTTGTCCCCTGGATTTCTTTGTTTTGTTGATTTTCTTATGACAGGCTGAAAAATGCATTCATATCTTTTTTAAAGAATGTTTTTACCGTGTCACTAATTAGAAAATAAATTATTCAAGCAAAAGGGTTGAGGGCAGCTAAAATATCCCACCTGTTCAAAGATTTTATTCAAGTGAATCTATGCTATTTTATTATTTTATAACAAAATCACACCAGAACATATTTTACATTAGCTGAAGCACAGTAGGGGTTGGAAAGATTGACAGGGCCAGTTGGAAATGTCTCATTCTTTTTGCTTGTTTCTTTTGAACTACTAGTGGGGCCCAGATCAGAGAAGTAGCGAAATCACTGCACCAGAGCCAGTACACAGCGAGCTCTGGCATCTGGATTTTAGACTGCTGAGTTCCCTCTGCCCAGCCAAGGCCAGACTCTTTGTATTCATGTTGACCCAATCATCATTCCCAGACTTTTCCAAAGAAGCTTGTTTTCACTATACCCTGGTGACCTACGAAACTAATATCTGTTTTTACTCTGTTGAGGAGATGGCCATTGATATTCTGATGTGTAAGCCACTAACATTTCTGCCTCAGATAGAGTGTTGTATGTTAGGTGTCAGGAAGTCAGGACATCTGATTTAGACACAATTATACTAGGTTCATTTCTCCAAAACTGGGTTTCAGATAGTGGTTGCCAATCAAGTTGGAAAAGGTGTTGTTTCTAAATTTAGAATAATTAAAATGCAAGTACACAATTGAAATTCCAGGGGAGAGAGCTTGCTCAGAATGGAGGGAAAATGAAGGGGTCAGTCATCTGTCAGAAGCTACAGTTGTCTTTGTCAGCATGTTTGTAAATAATTCCACCCTTAATTTATATATACAGAAATTATTTTCACTTGTAACTGAATAAACCTGTTTAAAAATAAAGGACAAAAGACAATGACAGGAAATATAATAATTTACACATTATGAAAATAATGAATTAATACCCCATCATATTTTAAGAGTGACAACAAAATGTCTTAAACATATTTGGAGTTTTTCACATAGTTTAAAATTATATCTTGACTAGTTATGGTATCTACTTCTTTCATAATGAAGATGGAATAACATCCTTTATTATACTTAGAGGGCAATTTTAATTGTTTCTTTAAGTATATTATATAATTTTTAAAGACAGAAAAGTGAATTCAATGAAACATACAGAAACTAATCTTTAAATCAATAATTACAGTAAAAATATTTATGCTCAAATTTGATTTGCAACCTATCAGCCAAAATGAGGAAAGATGTTACTAGAAAGCTCAAAGAAGACCATGCACTATACCTGCATATTGTTCTTCAGTATCTCAGAAAATAAATCTCAACATGACAGTCAAAAAGTATTTTCATTGGGGGCCGGGGAGTTAGCTCAGTGGTTCCGGCGCCTGTCTTGCAGGCGCAAGGGCCTGGGTTCGATTCCCTGGTAACCACATAACAATACTGGGTGTGGAGACCCACACCCAGCAGCAACCAGTACCACATACCACAGTGCCGGGCGTGGTGGCTCACGCCTGTAATCCCAGCACTCGGGAGGCAGAGGCAGGAGGATT
>PVIR01001571.1:0-30430 GCA_004026965.1 Petromus typicus | reverse complement strand
TCAAAAGCGAGACCCTGTCTCAAAAAAAAAAAAAAAAAAAAAAAAAAGTATTTTCATTATGTTGTATTGTAAAATTTCATATCAACTTTGAAGAAAGTCCACTAACAAATGACAGTTAATTTTATTATTCTAATTTTGACAAGATTGTCCAAAAAAATGGAAGCATTTTTTTTCATATGATATGAGTTAAAAATTATTTTAATTGGGTCCAGTGAATCTTTTCAGAAAATTCTTTGAGGACAGAAACTAGATGGAATGTAGACTTTGATAGCTAAAAAACACTGTTATTTTTATAGTTGTTAAATTTTCCCTCTTAGTTTATAAATTTCATCTGAAGTATATTCTTAATAGGTTATTATGACTCATTTGATATTATACTTTATAAAGTAGTATTACTCAAATTAAACAATCATATAGTGTCACAGGTTTCATATTATCATCCTAGAACAATACTTTTATTCTAACAGAATAATTTTAATTAGAAGATATTTTCTGTATATGAATAAGCACAAAATGAACTAAAACTTCTCAGGCTTAATTTGTAAGTAATGCATATCTAAGTGGATAGAGACATGCAGAAAAAGAATGGATCCACATTTCTCTGCACTACCCTGAAGCTCTTTATGCCACACGTTTCACTGTAATTTTGTGGGTATATCCAGCTTTGTTGGTTAAAACTTTCAACTTTTTAAAAAAATTTTCTTACTCTTTTTTATTCAGCCAGCTTTCCTAGCTGTTTATCTTAGACTTTGTAGTCTATAGTACTGCATTACAATGTAAAACTGACTTCTTTTAAAGCATAACTAATAAATTTTTTAATAGTAAGTATGCGTAAATATTCCCACAGCTCGAAATAAACTGTAGAGTGTAAAAAATAACCTTAATGAAAAGTACTACACGTTGAAGAAATAGCTTATTTTTCACAACCCCTGATATAATGGAGGGAGAACAGTTTTAGAGCAATAAGGAGAGAGAAGTTTGGAAAATGGGAGGGAAGAGCCTGGAGCACATGAGAAAGAGAAAGAGCAAGCTCAGTTCTGACATGGAAACACGCCAGCTTTGAAGGCATCACCAGGCCCGCTCTGGGGAAAAGAAAAACTGCGAGGACTGAAAATCGATGGCTGCTTAGAGCCATCAGATAATTCTGGCTTCAGGCAAAGATTCTGTTGGATTCTGGGAAGGATAGGCAGGCCCAGCACGGATCTCCCTGCAGGAGCAGATCAGACCCTTAGATTGATACATTCATTACATGGTCATTTTGATGAACTGCAGAAAGCTAAGTATACACTGAAGTACAGAGACCGATGCCTGGACCCACAGCTGGGGGCAGTGCTCTTTGCCAGGAACTTGCACACTGCCACCGAATATTTTCAAGTACCAAACCGTTCTTAATAAGGACTTTTAAATCACAGTGGTAAACTGTAGGGCCTCAAAGAAATATTGTGTTCACTGAAGATAGAAAAAGGAGTTAGGACCAAGGGGGAAAATCGCTGGTGATATTCACAGTCTAGAGATGTGGCCTAACAAGGGCACAGATTTGATTAGAAGACGACTGTATACTGCTCCTCATTCTGTTTTAATACCACGTCTACAGGCTTCTGAATGCTAAATAGCTGCAGCTATATTCAATGAGTGGATCACTCTAATGTGCAGTCAACCTATGATTTGTTATTAAGATCTTTTCACTAAGAAACTATTAAAACTTTTACAAAGAAAAGCATATACAAAATTAGAAATAGATATTAAAATTTTAGAATATTTACAAAATTTCAATCTTAAAATATTTTGAAATAAGAATCCAGACTTAAAACAACTATCAAAAATAATCTACCAAAATACTATTGGATAATTTCCAGAACAACAGAATGAATTTGTATTCAGATATTCTGTTGTTGTGCTTTTAGTGGATAATGGAAACTCAAACCAGTAGCATGAGTGTGCAATCACCACGCAGACTCTGGGGAGCATTTTGAGAACTGCTCTGTCTTTAACGCAAAATACAGACATTTATACAGTAAATGGTAGAGGGCCTACCCATATGTGTGGGGTCGGTTGTGGATTGTTTGAAGCACGCACAGAGGCAGGTGGTTGTAGATTTGATTGAAGAGGCAGTCTTGCTTTCGGTGGAGGAGGAGTCACTATGAGGTGGAGTCATGATGAGGAGGAGTCACGATGAGGGGGTGTCAGGCTGAACTTCAGTGAAAGCCTGACTTTCACTTTCAGGTGAAAAAAGAATAACATGCAAGCTACATATATGAACACATATTTATAGATATGAGTGCATGAGTCAAAGGGCATCATACATAAAAACAGACATAGGAAATGCTGAAGATAAACAGGAAGCCTGTCGACTAAATAAATTCCTGTACCTTGAAAAAGTAACAAATTTAATAAACCACAACTAAGTTTGATTTTTAAAGATTGCTGGAAAAGGCACAAATAAATGAATGAGTTAGGATAATTATTGAAGTAAAGTAAATGTTTTTTAAAGGACAGTATAAGTTACTTGACATTTTTGCAAGGAAACTTCAAAGACTTAAATTGAGAGATCAAAAATTCTTGGTTATTCTCAAGAATAAAGAGAACTATTTCTGTATATAATTGTTTTTCTATTTTTAAAAATAACTTTGATTGCATTAATTTATGTTTCCTGCTTCACTGAGTTACTTAGCCTTATTTTGGTTTGTTTAGGGATTCTACTCTTTTAAATATTATTCAGTCTTTATAATTGATTTCTACTTTTCCCCTCTGACTCTTATGTTCCTTGGCTATGTGCTATTGTCTCTAGTAAATAGATGGGAGCACTGTCACCCAGGAAAAGAGTAGGGCAACAGAAAAGAAGAAGCCATGGGGGAAAAAAAAAAAAAGAATTTATAGTTAAGGTGGCATTTGCTAAGTTTTTATTAACACATATTCTTTGACTCTTGGTTATTTATTCTCTCTTAATATACTCTGAGCATTTTATCTTCTTTATTTCCTGAATTTAATCAATTTCTCTTCAATTTTCCTTTTATTTTTTTTTGTTTAGTTTACTGGTTTTTTTTTAACTTTTGAGTAACAGTGATTAATCATATCTCAAATGCTTATAGGAAATAAATAATTATGTTGGAATGTTTCATTATTGTCTTCTCTTCACACTTGACCAGAGAGGACAGACTTTCATCCACTGGTATGTGGGTCATTTGATCTTCAGGTGGTTCCTTCACTAGATCTCTACAGAGATGATGGATTCCATGGTTGTTTTTACGATCCTGGTGTGTCTTAAATATGTCTGCTCTTCTATTGCCAAGAGAAGAAAGTTCCACTATTTTAGACTTGTTAGCTTGTTCTTGCTCATTTGTGCCGTGGAAGAAGAGAAGGGTTGAGAACCCTGCAATTTGTCACTCAAACAACTCTATGTGACAAGAGTACAAAATCCGTTCCCTTTTTATTCACCACCATTTTCTGAAAGGAATTTCACTCTTTCTACCTCTCCTCCACTAGGAAGGTGTGAATATCACAGACCAGTCATCAAAATGACGCATTCTCTGACACATTCTGTGCATTTTAACCTCATTGTCCTATAGTCCATGCTTTTTAATTGCCTGGATATGATTCTAGCACTTGCAATCTTAAAGAATAATTTTTTAGTCAACATTGTATTATAGTATCTTTGTTATGGTGGAATCTTTTTGTTGTCATCTTCTCTAGTTTTTCCTTGTCCATTTTTGCCTACTATAAATGTTAAAATGAAGTGGAAAAGTAAAAATAGTGCACTGATTTTTCAGTGTTTTACCTTTTTTTTTTTTCAGGTTTTTTGAGACAGGGTCTTGCTTTGTGGTTCAGGCTGGCCCTGAGCTGAGCCTCATACTCACATCACAGCAATCCTCCTGCCTCTGCCTCCCGAGTGATGGGATGACAGGCATGAGCCACCACGCCTGGCACTGTGGTATGTGGTACTGGTTGCTGCTGGGCGTGAGTCTCCACGCCCAGTATTATGTGGTTACCAGGGATTGAACCCAGGTGCTTGCGCTTGCAAGACAGGCGCCGGAACCACTGAGCTAACACCTCGGCCCATGTTTTACCTTTTACTTATAGTTATTTTTTGAAGTTTGATGTTTTCTGTCACATTGTTATATGCAGAATGTTGTTTTCACATAAATATTTTTTCTTGTTTTGCATAATTTTGGAAAGATGAATGGAAAGATGTTATTTTAGCAGTCATTTGTTATCATTTTTTTTTCTTTTCTACACAATACAGAGATAGTTGGGCCATGAATTCTTCCAACTGCTGCTGACATTGCTGCAGCAGACTTCTTTTTAGCTGTTTAAATGGGAGGTTTTGGACTCAGCTCCTGAAATCACTTAAATTAATTAACATTTTCTTTTCACTTTTCAGGCTTCAAATCACACATCTGTTCTTCCTGTGACTTCATGGTATTTCTCTTTTAACATATAAGAATTTCTTCCTTTATATTATTTATGCAATTAATCTGAGTTTTAGGAATAAAATACACACATCTATGTATCTTTCTTTGAGTTGTCCTTAAGAAGACCTATTCACTCTTGCTACTAAAATGAATTTCAGATCTAAAATACTGATAGCTTATTATTATGTCATAAATTATTTTGATTGAATAGAATATTAAATTCTAACTTTTGGGGAAATGGAACTTATGAGCTATTTTCAATACTGAGTTATCAAAATAATATATGGAAGCTGAACTATTTGTGTGATGTTTCTGATATATTTCAGATTTGATTTTGTTTAGAAGTAATATATATTATTTTAGTACCAGGTGTGTTACACAACCTTAATAGTGACAGTTTGAAATTTAAGAACTGCAGTGCATATAAGAATACAACATCTATCAACCAATTTTTAATGTATATTTTTTGTTACTTTGCTTCTATCACATAATAGAAAAACTTGTAACATTAATATTTTTATTTGTAAAATACCCCGAGGATTTTAAACAAATTTTATATTTAATGTTAATTAGATTTGGCCAAGAGATGCACTTTATACATTATTCTACAAATCTCACATTGAACTCTTAAGTATATATAAAGAAGTGTGACTTTTCTATCATCGTATCCATGTCTATGTAAGTGTATATGGAGAGAAATCACATACTTATATGAACACATAGGCAATTAAAGAGGGTTCACAGTTTGTAGCACATATTTCTCCTCACCCAACTTTCAAACAGAAATGTCATAATAAAATTTTTAGTCATAAAACAAGGGAATTTTTAGTACTCTAGAGAAGATGTGTAATAATAAAATTCAGTAAAATAGTGGTAAACTGAATGAAATAAAAATTTATGTTTGAAATTGCTTTTAGCTTTTCCACATTGCACTGGAAACTTCTGTTTCACAGGTCTACTAAATGGAAAATATTATTTATCATTTCAAAGATTTTTTTTTATAATTGCAACTTTTTATGACCCAATTTTTCAAAAACTAAAATTGTACTCAGTATTGAGCTTTTGGAAATAGCTAGGTGTATAATTTAAAAACTATTTAAAATTCACTGTTTAGCTGAAACACATAATTTAAAATTATATTTTTATATGGAAATACATTCCTTTAATAACTGTTTGGCTGGTAGCATAACCTCATATTTTCTCTTCTGAAAGAGTTCACTTTAAAAGTTAACAATTCCTTTTATTTCAGGAAATGTCAGTTCTAGTGCTGGAGGAGAAGGTTGTGTTGATTTTATTTTAAATTTCTGCTTCCTAGCAAAACCAAATGCATTAGAAGGAGATTTTGAAAAACAATTTGCTTCTGTGTAACACTACTTCAAAAAATTGTAAGTGTGAAGGAAATAAACATGTTATAACAGAAGGATGATTCTAAAAGACTGAGAAGATGGACAGCACGGACTGTGAATAGATACAAATAAATATAAATAAATATCCAATTTCATATTTATATATACCTATACAGACATACTTGAGAAAATTTAGGGTTTCAAAACTTTTAAGAAATCTACAAAGGCCAACTAAATCTGAAATTAATAAAGTAAGAAAAGCCACCCAACTTCAATATGGGAAATCATTAAATAGTTCCATGCATCCAGCTTTCACACAAAGATAAGCAAACTGCATCATTGTGTGACACAGGACAGCAACCTGCATCTCCATTACATACTGGGAGAGCGGCAGATATCTTGGCTGGGGCCTGTACCTACCTTGACAGATACACACCTTCAGACAAAGAGCAAAACAAAAGACTGAGAAATTCCCACAGGGTGGACGAAGTAGTGTTCTGGATCAGATCCTGTGTCAGGGAGGAAAAGTGCAGTAATGGCAAAACTGCTGATATTCTCGTAAAATGGGTCCTTTCATCAGTGCTCCTGGTGGGTCCTTAGCTTTGGTCAATGCTGTGTGTCCCTCATGAAGGCAACATCAGGAGAAGCAAGGTGGCAGGTCTCCTGGAGCTGTGAAATACCAGTATCACCCTTCTGTGATGTGATATTATTATTCAAACAAAGTTGGAAAAATAATAGCATGTAGAACCCGAGTTATTTATAGTCTTGTCAAAGTTTCAATCTATCAGTCAATAAACCACAGGTGGAACAAACCGTGCGCTGGAGTTCATGCATCTTATGGGGCCTGGAGGGCTTCACAACCTGCTCCTTCTGATGAAGTCACTGCCTCTGCAACACAGGTTCCTGATTCCCAGGTGTGCATGACACAGAGGCTTTGTAATAAATCAGATCCATTTTTAACAAGGCTGTGGAATAGCTCTCTGGCTTATATCTAAGATTTGCATTTTATTAGGTACTGTTTTTTTTTTTAATTTAGGGATACATTGGGTGATCATTGAGTTAGTATGTTAGCATATCCATCATCCTACTCTTCCATCATTTCTTTTGGTAGGTACATTCAACTTTTCCTCTTCTGATGACTCAAGATATAGCTACTTTGGGTGGCTCAGCAAACTGGCCCTGTCCCACCTCTACCTGGTTCTCCCTTGTCTAGTAACCATGATTCTCTTCTCAACTTTTGGGAGAGCAATTTATATTTCTCAAATAACTGAGATAATGTGAACTTATTTTTCTGTTTCTGACTTATTGCCATTAATATAATGTCTCCTAAATACATGTAGGTAATTACATAAGATTTTGTGCTTACACACATAAAAGTGTAGGTTTCTTTCTTATTAAAAGGCATAATTTCATTGGCTATTTTCAATAAAATAATAGACTGATGCGTTTTATTCAAATATGCAATACCTTGTGTGATTTTTATTAGTGCATTTGTCATGTCCATAAGATTTTCACCTCAATGGCTCCATAGTGTGTCATATTAATAGCATCCCCCAGATTCTGAACATTCTCAGGGTTCTTAATTCTTATCAGTGTTTCACTGTTCTGCTCCTTTTCTTTTGTGATTTCTTCATCAAAATAGCCTTTGAAATTGCTCTTCTAATCCAATTTTATCATTACTATCATTATACAACATCACAAAAGAATTTTACCAAACATTAATTACTATTACCTGAAAGGTGAATAACAAAATAACTCAATATTTTCCTTTCTTCATTGTTTTGATTTAGCTTGTACAAATCTTCTCTGCATGTAATTGTTACTAAAATAATAAGTAAACTGCAGTTTTACCTGAGGTTCTCACTCTATTCCAAATCTGAATAAGCATCTTCAGGTGATGGTAACAAGGTAAGATAATTGCCAATCACTGCAGAATCAAAATGTCAAAAATGCATGTCATTAAAAATGAAGACTTTATTTTTTTTTGCTTTACCATATGAATATGCTTGTAGAATAAATTATGAAGCACCTTCCTTGCTTCTGTCTATATGGTTTATTACAGACACATCATGTTAAAAATCCAGCTAATTATAAAATTGTCTTAATTGATCATGGTTATAGAACCTACGTAGATGTGGACAATTTTAATATCTGATCTATAATGCAATTAATAAATTGATACTTTACTGTCAGAGAAAACCTATCCAAGTATGATCTGAAAGCCCAGATACACTCTGTCTATCTTCATTAAACCAGTTCAGCTTGCAAAATTTCCCATCCTGAACTAATTTCTTATTACTGTAGGAGGATTTTTCTATGTTTATCCAATCTAAAAGACTGCACAGAGTAAAACTCATTATATCACTATAGCTACACTTTTCCTAAAATACTTCACATTTGAACTATTTGCTTATAAGGTTGTGCTCATTACTTTCTTGGTTGCTTTAATGTTTATTCTTCCATTTCTGTGGTTTTTCTCTTCGATCTTGAATTCTACTGAAAGATAATCTCTGATAATCTTTATCACAGGGCTGCTGCAGTCAGTGCTCTTACACAGAATTGTAGAATCAGGAGGCATCACACATTGATAACACATATGCTCATAAAAATCAGGGAAGCAATAGCAAATAAAAATAATGCATTGGGCTAGGGGAGAGATTTAGCTCAGTGGCTCTGCTGCCTGCTGTGGAAGCGAAGTGCCCTGGTCAATCCTCAATAACTACATATAATACCATGAGTGGTGACTCATACCTCAGTGCTGAGTGTGGTGGCTCGTGCTTATAATCCCAGTACTTGGGAGGCAGAGGCAGGAGGATTGTTGAGTTCGAGGCTGAGTTTAGTACCAGCGTGAAATACAAACTGAGACCTTGTCTCAAAAAACTAATAATAATAATAATAATAACAATAATAATAATAATAATAATATTAGGTGTTTTACATCAAAGAAGATACATGAAAAGATGATATTGGGGCATAATTTCCCTGGAATAAAGAGGTACACATGGAGGAGATATAAGGAATATGTCATTATGTTACTATATAAAGCATATTTTTGCACTGAGTAGATGATTGGGCAAAAGACTTTTTCACTCCTTTCTAAAACAAGGTTCAAAGAATCCATAAAATATAAATTATTCATTAGCTTGTTTGTCAGCATTACTAAATATTTTTTTAGAGGTCCTTTTCACTTAAGTCAACTTTCTCTTTTCTGTGGCTATATTTTTAGATTAGTTTCCTTTCATTTTTCCTTGGGAGTGTCGCTGTCAGTATGTTTGGTCTTATTGCTCAGTTTGATTTCCATCAATCTCTCTGTTGACATCATTATACTTCAACAAAGACACTATACTCATCTACTTGTCAACCTTTGGTACAGTGGTGGCCAACGTATGGTACACATGTTGTTTTACTTTTAGGATAAAAGATGTTAATGTAAGATTTGTTTTATCGGGCCGGGGATTTAGCTCAGTGGTTCTGGCGCCTGTCTTGCAAGTGCAAGGACCCGGGTTCAATCTTTGGTAACCACATAATAATAATGAGCATGGAGACTCACCCCAGCAGCAACCAGTACCACATCCCACAGTGCCGGGCGTGGTGGCTCACACCTGTAATTCCAGCACTCAGGAGGCAGAGGCAGGAGGATTGCTGTGATGTGAGTTTGAGGCTGAGCTCAGGGCCAGCCTGAACCACAAAGAGAGACCCTGTCTCAAAAAAACCTAAAAAAAAAACCTAAAAAAAAAAAAAAAAAAAAAAAAGATTTGTTTTATCCTAAACTAAAACTTCAGTATTTGCTAAAAGATACCATGGTTTAAACATTCATGATAACATAAAGTGGCTACTGAAATATCTATCATGCAGTAGGTAGTTGATAGCATATATTGAATTTAATTTAATTAATCAACTAATACAAAATGTTAATTTGCAGGTTCATATAAATATTGTAACAAAGTATTTTTGTAAAATGAATTATTTTGAATGATGTACTCCTTCAAATACATTTTACTTGTTTATATGGAACTTTGGGCAGACAACTCTGATTTTATAACTGAAATCAAAGTTCAGAAGAAAATTTTATTTATTTTCAGGCAAATCATCTTTTTTGAAAACATTCAAGAAATTAGTCTTAAAAAAGGGCTAATTTTGGCATCTCAGGCTTTTACTGTCTTAAATATTACTATTTTATAACTTTTTGTATCTAAGTAACAATAATGGATTGATGAAATAAATTATAAGAAAACTTTAAATTTAATCACTTCTTTGATAGCACTTCTAAATTCCTTTTTAATTAGATGTTTTATTACACCAGTGCTTCCATTTTCCTTTATTTTCTCTGCAGGGATTCACACATGACAGTACGCTGGGTGTTCAGTGAATCTGCACAATACATTTTGGTTTCAGTGCAGTGGTACCTGGGTTCACGAAATTAATTTGTTCCAAGATTCAGGGGAAGATAGTCAGGGTCACGTGAATCACGAGATTCACAAAAGAAGCAATATTTTGACGGAGGCTTCATTTTGCGAACCGAAAAAAAAGCAAACAGAAGCAGCTGGGAACCTAGGTGTTACTGTGTCTACTGCATACCCACGAAGTGGGGCATCTGAAAAGCAAGTTTAAACATCTGTGTGTCATTCGTTATCTAGCACTTGCTAACTTTCTTCCTCCTCAGCCCTGCACTCCATTCCTCTTCTTTCCGTTAATTATTTCCCCTCTTCTCATTGTATGATTATTCAGGCCACTGGGATCGTCTGTCTGAATCACACATAGAAAATCATTCTTCATTTATTTGTAAATTTACATTTACATAAGTTTCGCAATAAGCTCCTTTCCCTATTCGCTACATTGTAAAATATATATCAGCTTTATCATTTATCTCCAAGGTGACTTCTTTATGAAACATGCTTTCACTCAGCATGGTGAGGTAACTGCCTTTTCCTACAAATATTACATTTTATCTCTGGTTAAGTTTATTTTTGATTGTAATTCTATGTTTGTAATTTACCTCTGGAAGGTAAGACTCTCGAGAACAAGGGGTTTGTATTAGTGATTTGCAATTTGATCTTGCACGGAAATCGCCGATTGTTTTTAGGATGGAAGTTTGCTTGCTCTCTGCTGTTGTGCAGACAGCTCGCTGAGCTGTGCTGTGTGGGTCCCTTTCCACCCATCGGAACCAGTCTGGCTGCTGCTGCTTTCACCCGGCCTCTCTTCTCTGCAACACTAGTTCTTGTCTTCTTTGGCCATAGCCCTTTCATAGACCGACTCGGTGAGCGTAAGGAAGGATCCTAGAAGGGCTTTGCTCAGTCAGGTTGGGCTTCTGTAAACTGGTTTCTTAGCTTACAAATGCAGTATTCTCGTTTATGAAGATTCACGAAAGCTCACTCTCATCACCTAATCACCCCGCAAAGGCCTCACCTTTTAATAAAGTCATATTGAGGATTAGGGTGCTATTGTAGACATTTTGGAGGGATGAAGAGTCAGTGCCAAGAGGCCTTCTGCGCCTGGAAGCCCCCTTCTGGCGTTAAAGATCACATAGGCCACTCAGATCTCAGACGTGTCTGGTGTTCCCCACACACCGTCACTTGCTCATATTGTTTTGTTCTGTTAGATACCTTTAATAATTTCCTGTGTGGGATGGTTTTGCGTAGATTCTGAGTTATGTTATCGAGCATGCAGAATCATGTTTGACCGCAAATTTTTTATTTTTAGACAAACATAAATGACGGTGTGCTTCATTTTTTCAGCAGATTGTCTGCCTTTATTTTCAGTTCATCCTGAAAGTCTCTTTAAGCCTTTGGAGCTCAAGCGCCGACTTCACCTAATCTTTGAAACTTGTTTACTGCTGTTGATAATGGCATTGGGATTTATATGGGTTTTTTGGACAGTGAATGGGATTCACAAATCACCTTTAGGTTCCTGCAGTAATAGGCAAGCCTTTATTGCATTTTCCCTCTTGACATCAACAATTGCCTGATGCCAATATTCTATTGCCTTCTTTTAAATTAAACTCTGCATTTTGTGCTGCCACGTGGAACCACTTTAGCAAAAGGGAGAGGCTTTGTGAGATGCTATTTGAGATGCCATTTGACGAACAAGTAGGAGGGTGGCGTGAATATGGATGAAATGAATTGTTTGTTTTGGTGAGATTCCTTACCAAGTCAGTGTAGAGCGACTTAAAAATAGGAAGAAAAATTTTGATAATACAACTTTTATTTTGCTTTATTTTCCTGGGCAACAGAAATATTGGCAATCTGAATGACATTTTAATGTGATTTGCAAAGCCACATTATGACATATTATCCCTCTGGTATCTAATATTTCAAAGGGCTAACATAATTTAAAATTATAATCAGGTGTTCAGAATCAGTTTTCTTAGGAATTCAGCCCAACAAAAATAAACTCTTTGGAACATATCGGAAAAAAAATCTATATTTATTTTTTTAGGTTTTTACTTTTTTTATTTTCAGAGTGGAATTTCTACTACCACTCACACACTATTAGAGGGGGTGGTGGCAATTAATCTTCCTAAGTACTTACAAAAAAGAGAAATAAATTTTCCTTAATTATGTTTAAATATCTAACTTTTGCATGTGTGGCATTGAGAGCCAAATATTCTCACCTTGCAAAATTATATTTAAATTTCCATTTTGAAGTAAATGTTTTGTAACACATATCGGATTTTATGCATGGTCAAAATGAAAACCGTCATTTTGCTTGAATCATATTTCAGATAATACCTGAGCTCTGGTTTCATTCACTTCCAGGTCTCCACAACACCAGGGGAAGCTCCCAAAGCAGAAGGGATAGGCGAGGGGGCTAGGGTCCTTTGTTCCTCCACACGAGGCAAGGGAGGCAAAACAGATAAGCAAAAGCAAAGCTTGAGGAAGCAGTCAGGCAGAGAGCATCAAAGAAGGCCAAAAGAGAAAGCAGACTCTTCCTGCTGTAAAGGGAGTTTGAGGAAATGCTACAGTGAGTTCAGAACCTACTCTACTAATTAACAGCCACAACAAAAGTGATGATCATAATTATGCTACTATTAAGAGAAAATCAAGGGACTCCACAAGGTATTTACATTTAGTCCTTTGGTTGCCCTACTGGGACAGGTGTAACTAAAAGACAAAAGAACTGAGTCTTCTAGAGGTGAATTTCTTTTCTCTCCAAATAATGAGTATCATAATCAGAGAAGCTGGTGTTCTGTTGTATTTCTTTAAGCCCCTGAGGAGTGAGACACAGAAAATTACACAAGCAAATGTTTAATTGTACTAGACTATATAAACTATGCACTGAATTTCAAGAAGCTAAACAATTTAAAATTCTGATAAAGAAGAAATTATTCAGAGACTGGTCAATTTATAATCAGGAGATATTCTAAGTATTCCATAAGTTTTGTTTCATTTATTTGCTTATGTGGATTATTTTTTAATCAATGTATGATTTATGAATACCATGTGACATTTTGATTCATGCATATCATGGGTACTTATCAAGTTAGGATGTTTGGCACGTCTGTAACGTTGAACTTGCATCGTTTCTTTCTGGTGAATATATTCAAAATTCTCTCCTAACTGTGTTAAGATGAGTGTTACTGTGGACTGTATTCACTCTCCCGTGACACACACCATCACGACTTATTACTCAAGTTAACAATTGTGTCCACCGACTGATCTCTCCCCACAATTCGTATTACCTCTCCAGTCTCAGGGAACGACTCTTCTACACTGCATTTCTATGAGATTAACTTTTAGAATGCAATAATAATGGTGAGATATAATGTCTGTGCCACAAAATTATATTCTAAAATAATAGCAAATTATGTTAAACTGATAATTTAATTCCATATTTCTATTTTTAAAAATAATTTGGGAAAGTTTTTTTTTTTTTAATGAAATAATAAACACATTTAAATTGCCTGGTCTCTGCTTGTTCCATTTCCTTCCACTTTCTCATAGGCCTGGAATCCAAATGTGGTGGAATTAGTGAAAAGTACCCCATTGCCATTCATAACTTAAATTTAGGGGCAGGAGGTTCCACTTTCCCCAGGCTAAGGAACCATCTGACCAATCCCCTGAGCTTCTCAAGAACCTACTTTCTCTTTACCAACGCAGATGCCTGAAATTACAGCTGCTCTCTGATAGGAGCACAATTATGGTGAATGTTTCCAAATCTTATTTTGTAAGATTGCAGTGGCATTACTCGTACTATTTCTGAAAAAACAGAAAATGAGAATATGATAACATGTAGCAATATTTTACTGAAAATATCTTGGTCGTACATAAATATGATTTATGAAACCAGAATGTCTTTATGTTTATTCCTTGGTTCCACTTGAAAAGATGGGTTTGTGGGGAGGAAGAATCAAATTCTGTGTTTATTAACCAGACTCAAATATTTCAGGTCTCACAGGCTTATTTCCTTGCTGTTGATTAAGAAGATCAGTTTGTTCAGAGATCTGAAGTCATTTCAAATCCTCTTCATAGTGATTTAATTGATTTTAACAGCAGGACTAATGGTATCTACTAACGTGTATAAAGAATTGCTTTATTCAATATGCTTTTGAAGACTACACCCTTCCTGTTGTTAGTTCCTGTCATCTTTATTTACTCTCAATTTATCCCTGAATCATTCACCCAGTTTTTATCTCCTTTGAAATTCTTATTAAAATTTAGCTTAAAATAGTCTCACTTTTCTAAATTTTGAAGTTAATAAATGCAGTATGTTTGCAATTTTTTCTACATGTCATAAAGAATTAGGCCATTTATAAAAGTTTTCTATTAAATGGATTTATTCTATGCGTAGCACAATGATAATATCAAACATGACATTTTTATCTTAAATTTTGAAAGAACACAGAATGTAGAATTTTACTTCACTTTTTGAAAGTCATCAGAATCAACATGATAGTTCCTTTAAATTCTGGCCATCTTAATTATTCAAGAAAGAATTCAGTTTTTCATAACTCAACCTCTTATAATTTAAACTTTGTGTTTTGTGGGTTTCTCATTGCTCTAATAACTTTCTAATTTAACTTCCAAATAGCATCTAAAGAAATTGTCTATGGACTCAAATATGTATATAGTTGCAATATTTAGAAAATATTTATTCTAGAAGGTTATATAAAGCAAATCTCTGGATCAATGCACTTAGCAAGTTAAAGAGGCACTTACTGCAATATTCAATATCTTTTTTTTCAGAAAACATTTGCTGTCACTACACATCTGTACCTTATTCTCCACCAAATACATTGGGTCCATCTCTTCTTGCCCTCTACTCTCTGCAGCCTCTGAGATATTGTATGAGATCCGCATTTTCAAATTTTACTTATGAGTGAAATCATATGGTACTAGTCTTTGAGAACTGCTAGTTCCACTCATCTTGTCAAAAGGAATTTATTCATTCTAACGAATGAATAGCATTTCTCTGTGAATATGTACACATGTTGCTTTTCTTTTCAGTACCCATTCATGACTTGATGAATAAATACATTGGTTAATTCCAGTTCTTAGCTATTGAAAATGGTGCTAAAGCGGACTTGAGAGTACAGGTGAGTTTTGACAGACTGGCTTCGTGTTACTGGGTAAATAGCTGGAGGTGAGATTGTTGGGTCAAAGGTGAAATTTATTTTTCGCTCTTGAGGAGCTTCATACTGTGATGGGAGCCGTCTACCACATCCACACGCACAGTGTGTGTTTTCCTTTTTCTCCACATCCTTCCCTGTGCACCTTCTCCTTTGCACTTTTGATAGGAGCCATTTAAACTGGAGTGAGATGAAACCCATCTGGAGGGCTGATACACATGTGTCCACTACGTAGTAACGCTGAACCTGGTTATGCACCTGTTAGTTATTTCTATGTCTTTCCATGAGAAATACTTATTTATATCTAGTGTTTACTTCTTACTAATTTTTACATTTTTTTACAGCTTTGTTATTTTTTTTTAAATTTAAATCTTTATTGGTATATTACATATACACATCATGATTACACTCCATAATGGGGATTTGTATCAGTATAAGACACAACTTAATTCTCATTTTTTCCCATAGCCCTACCCACCCTACCACCCCCCATATACATAAAATTTGTTTCCTTTCTTTTTTATAATCTAATTATTTTTCCTTCACCCTGTTTTACTTTGAGTATTTTCTATTTCACAATATTTAACATACAATTCTAGGACTCATTTATACATTTTTGTCGATACGTTTGTAGTACATTATGATTACATCATCTATGGGGAATAGATATATGCATATAAAACTTTACAGTCCTTTCTGCATTCCTCTCCCCTCCACTATCTCTCTTCCTTATATCTCTTTGTAAAGTCTATCACCCTGTTTTCTATTATGACATCTATTTTGCACTGCATTTGTACTTTTGGTTTTGCATGTCAGACAAACCATGCAATAGTTAAGCTTGTGGATTTGGCTTATTTCATTTAGCATTATGGTCTCAAGGCTCAATTTTCCCAATGATGACCCAAGATTATCAGTCTTTATGGGTTTTTGCTCCTATACTGTGTTTAAATATGCACAACATTTTCTTCATCTTTCATCTCTTTTTAGACATAACATCTTTTTAAAGATAGAGTTACTATGAGTTTAGTTATGTAAATATGGGTGCCCATATAGTTCTGTGCTATGAGGTCTATTTCCTCCATAAAGATACCTAGAAAAGGAATAGTTGTCTGAAATGGAATATCTATTTTTAGTTTTTGATTTTGTATTTTTATTGACTTGTTTAAATTCCTCATATATTCTCATTGCTAGTCTTGTCAGATGTGTAATTTGAAAATATTCTCTCCTGTCTTCTTGTTCTTGTAGAAGAATTGTAGCCCGGTATAGTTCTATTTTCTTCCTTAAGCATTTATTTCCTGTTCTTTCGAGGTTGGTGTTGCTCTAACACAAGGGGTAGTGTCAAGGAGTAATGTCTCAACATGGACTTATTACTTCTAGGTCCTCCATTCCTTGTTTGCTTTTAGCCCAGTGTCGGGCTGACTTGGCTACTGCAAGGCTGTCATGCATTTTGAGTGAGGTGGTATCATGCCTGTGGTTTTGTTCTTTTAGTTATATTCAGGTCTGTTTTTCACACAATGAATATGTTCCTTCTTTCTAAAGAGACCTAATAATGGATTCTCTTAAAGTATACATTTGCAGTTTGGAACTAAAGTACTGAGATGTATATCATTCACATTGTAGCTTATCCACAAGTATTAAAAACCAATAAAATATAAATATAAAATGGTAAATATAAAACCAGGATTGCTCAGTTATTGTCTGGTTAAAGTCTTTCTGGGGCAGTTTATATATACAGAGTATATATTGAGACTTAGCTGTTGTCTCTCTCTCTCTCTCCCTCTCTCTCTCTCTTTCTCTCTAACATTAGTTAACTGTTTGACCACTGCTTTTCAGAACTAGTGATATTAAATATATCTTAACATTTCTTGATTTAATCTGTGCATTTGAATATAATTGTAGGTTAATCATGTAAAATCTGAGAATTTGACATTAAACCACAGCTCAAGGCTTTCTTAGTGTTTAATGTAATGATATCCTCTGTCTGTCTTTTCCTCACCATACTGAAATACAATTTTAGAAAAAAAAAAACCTTAGGTGATAAAAAAGTTCTCAATGTTGCTTCTTTTATTAAGCAGAAGGAAATCTAAAACTAAGATCTTTAGCTTCTGTCCAAGAGAGACAATTAATTGTGTAGTGTATCACTTGGACCTCTAAATCCAGTCACTCAGTATAACTCTATGCTGTCTATATCATTCAGATCTTAACAGCAATAATTCAAAGTTACACATATTGATGTGGTTTTAAATGAAAAGTTTCTACACTAAGTCCTAAAGCACAATGAGTCTATCTTTGGGTTTGTCTCCTTCATTTAGTTGAGTGTAGGCTCCATGGCCGGTGACAATGCTCTGTGATTCACCGCACGGTGCTGAGTGTCCTCCTCCTTCTCCCATTCCTTCTCTTCCTTCTCGTCCTTTTTTCCTTTCATCCCTTTTTCCTTCCTCTGACTCTAAATGTATCAGAATGTATTCTATGAAGTTTTGCTTCGCTTATTTCTAGATTATAGAGAAAGGAAACTGAAATTTAAGAAGTGACATTTTTGTCATTCTTATTTCAAGTCTTTTGTTGTTTTGTTTTTTTGAGACACGGTTTCACTTTGTAGTTCAGGCTGGCCCTGAGCTCAGCTTCAAACTCACATCACAGCAATCCTCCTGCCTCTGCCTCCCGAGTGCTGGGATTACAGGTGTGAGCCACCACGCCCGGCACTTGGTATGTGGTGCTGATTGCTGGTGGATGTGAGTCTCCACACCCAGTACTGTATGTGGTCACCGGGGATCAAACCCAGGTCCTTGCACTTGCAAAACAGGTGCCAGAACCACTGAGCCAAATCCCCGGCCCCCTCTTATTTCAAGTGTTATAGAGATTTTTATTTTTGTTTATTTAGATCTTGTGCATATCTATGTAGCATACTGATAAACACTTATCATGGAAATACTTTTCCTGTCTGTGATGAGTTCTTCCCTTGATGGGGAAGGAGACCTGGGACATCATCGTGGACAGACAGTAACCAGTGGATGGCTGATAGCTGCCTACCTACTTGGTATCCATGGATGTCAATGAGATGACTGACAGTAACTAACAAGATGATCACACTTTGGTGGACAGTGAGATTTACTAGAATTATACAGGCTTAACTAGGGCATATGTGGATGTTGTGGCCATAAGAGCCTTGGGAGAAGAAGAAAGGTTAAATGAATATAAAAAAACATTGTAAGCAGACAATACAAAAACATTCTGTGAACACAAAATCAGAGGGCAGAGGGCAGAGAGCACTGTGACCCATACACCTGCACTGGCCACTTTAGTTGGGGCCCTGGCATTCCTGGGTCCAGTGTGCAGCAGCCATGAGTCCTCAAGTGACCCTAACAGTAATTGGACATCAGAAGAAAATGGTGGATCATACACCAATCAGAAAAAATAAAATGATAACTGAAATTTTACAAAGAGTAAAACTTTTAGAATTGAAGTAAAGTAAGAACCTTAGAGAAATAAATTTGGAAAATGTATTAATATCAGCATTATGATGTAAAGAAATGATAAATATGCTTGTTCAAGACAAATAAATGATGGTTGATAGAAGCAAATGCATCAAGAAAGGAAATATGATTTGAATTGCAAAGTGAAAGTCTGAATATGACAATATTATGACAGTTTTTTTAAAAAAACAGACTTCTAAACCCTCAAAATTTTGATGTTGAGATTTTAAATGTATATAGAAAAGATGTAAAAATAGTAGTATTAAAGTAGAACACTAAGGGTACAGCTCCATGGTGCTGCTCCTGACTGGCAAATCCAAAGTCATAAGTTCTATCACCAGTAATGCTAAATAAATAAATAGTTAATTATATAAAAGAAGAGCACATAGAAAAGAATGATATGTACTGTTATAAGGTTTCCAGTTATGTGATGTATGCAGAACAATCAGAGCACTGGGGAAGGAAGTGAGAAGTAGGAAGGTGGAAATGGAGTATTGTAGGTCCAGGTGTCAAGCAAGATGTGGGAAACAGAAAGTGGTTTGCAGGCAGTATGAGCTGTGAAGGGCAAACGTGAATGATGAAATGTGACAAGAATGCGTCTGGTACGGATTTCGAATGTAAGAAAGTCTATTTTCAGCTACAGGGAAACTAAGTATGATAAAAGTTGTAGTCAAACTCTGCAAAGAGGCTAGCTAAGAAGCCAGTATACATGAAGACTTATCTGGCTCTTTGTCTTCTAAGGTCAAAATAATATCTCACAGAATATTTAATATAAATGCACAATAATTTATTCTAGGAGAAGCTTCTTAAATGATGGGTGAATATAATCCCAAATAGAAAACTCAGAGTCAGACTCATTACTATATAAATCAGTAAATTAGAATATTTAAGAACAATTATTTTCCTAATAAAAAACTAAGGAAATAAATGATAGCTAGCAAATAAATAGCTTTACAAGTTGATGTACAACACACATGACTGGATTCTTCAGAGGAACTGAATCAATAGGAAAAAATATATATATGCATATATAATTACTCAGGAGACTCTGTCACATGGGCAGAGGGCATCAGAAACAGAAGGGGTCATGGAAGCCATCTGTGTCTGGAGTTCAAAAAGACCTGGAGCTTGTGCAGCCGGAAGGAGGAGCCACAGAAGAGGAGATCAGTGGAGCAGCACTGGTCCCAAGTCAAAAGCTGAAAAGTGCAGTAGGGTCACTAGTGTGACTGGAAGTGCTGGAGACCAGGAGACTGATATCCAGAGTCAACGGCAAAAAGGATTCACTTGCTCAAGATGAGGGGTACTTTTCACGACAGCAGTTCCTTCTTTTACCTTTAATGGATTCTACCCAAGCTAGAAGCTCATTGTCTTTCCTAAGAATTTTTCCTCTCTTAAAACTGATATAATACAGTTAATAGTGAGGGGGAGGGAGGGAGGGAAAGAAAGAGAAAGAGAGAGAGAGAGGAGGAGGACAATAATTTAAATCAATAGAAGTTTCTTGTTCAACTATGAAGCATAAACTTGTTATTCAGAATTATACAACTAAAAAACAGTCCATTGCAGGGTGGGTAGGGGTATGGGAAAAAATGAGAATTAAGCTGTTATACACTGGTATAAATTCCCATTGTTGAGTGCAATCATGATGTGTATATGTAATGTACCAATAAAAATTTCAATTAAATTTTTTAAAAATCCATTGCAGTCTTCATTTGTGCTAAATCTGTCCTAAATTTTAATATGTATTTTTATTAGCAAAGTTGTTTTAAGTTCCATAGCCACTGAAACCAAAATATATTTGACTTGAAATTGTTGATTGTCTATGTAATTTAATCTGTCTGTGAAACCTGATTAAAATAGTGTAAGATATTGTCCTATATTTTAAAGCTAGAAAGCTTCCCTTTAGACGTTGCTTCAGTGATTCACAACCACTCACTTAATGGACACCTAATCAATGCTTATCCCATGAATTGGTGATACACACATCTTCTCAGGATGGTGAGCATGGTCTTCATAGTTTAGCTTCTGGCACACTTGCAAAATAATACAGTAAGAAAAAACAAGTTCTGTGTTTGTAAACAAGCATGATGCAGTTGTGGAATTCTACATGTCCTGCTCCAGGCTTAGGCAGATTGCCCCAGATTACACAATTTCCCTTCAGTTCATCTTTCTGGCTATAGTTGTGAGATTAGACAAACCATGAGACTGTCCAGCACAGGACTGCTGCTAGTGTGATTTTCAGAACTGAAATCCTCTTGGCATTTCAAATGCTCAAGCCAAATAGAATATATCTCATTTATTGGCAAATTTATACATAATGTATAAGTCAGCTTTCTTCTTCAGAGGACACAATGTCTGACACTCAGTGTAAAAGAGGGGAAGTTTATTAAGTTTTCAGTTGTGAGGAATTCAGTTATAGTCAGCACTACCAAGACAGAAACATCATAGTACAAGGGACAGTAAAGCACAGGGGCTTAATTCACGGTGAGCAGGAAACAGAGCCAGGAAGAAGGTCTATGAGGAAGTGATGAGGGATCAAATATACTATCAACGGCATATAAAATGTTTATTAACTTATTTATTTATTTATTGAGACAGGGTCTCACTTTTGTAGTTTGGGCTTCCTCTGAGCTCAGCCTCAAACTCACAGCAGTCCTCCTGCCTCTGCCTCCCAAATGTTGGGATTATGGGAGTGAGCCACTACACCTGGCACTATAGTATGTGGTATTGATTTCTGGTAGGTGTGAGCCTCCACACCTGACATTGTTGTTTGTGGTTACCTGGGATTGAACCCAGGCCCTTGTGCTTGCAAGACAGGGACTGGATCACTGAGCTAAATCCCTGGCCCAATTTTTATTTTTTTAATTCAAATTGTTATTGGTACATTATGAACAAATGGGAGAAACCCTGCTCATTGCTTGCAACCTTCCTAAACAGACATTCCATGTTCCTGGCTTCTCCAAGTACTTGTGGTCTCCACTGTACTGGTGTTTTTATTCCCATAGCTTCGTGTGCAGCTCTCAGGTGCAAATTGCCTGGTCTCCTAGGTCTTTTGAAATAGAGCTGAAAGCTCCCATGACCCCACAGTCTTGCATTCTGATGCACGTAAAGCAAATACCTGGTGGATGACACCAGTGTGTGCCAACAGCTCAAATAATAGCTAGGTCCACTGGCACCATGGTTGCAGAGGTCTTTGAGTAACTGAATGGCTGAGCCCTGCAAAACAGATCTCATGGTGCAACTCCTGATGTGGTCCCTCTGGATCAGGGAGCCCAAATGTTCCTTTTCAAAGGAAAGCTTTATTATTTTGTACCCATGAGCCTCTGAAAGATGGAGTCTTGTTGATTCCTAACATACCTTGTAATCATCATTCTTACTATGGTGATGTCAAGCATGTGGCTTATTTTAATGCTAATATTTGCAGCAACCACACTCCCAATAATCCCAACTTCTTGGATGCTCCTCCTCTGATAAAATTAAAAAGTCTTCAGATGTCCTACTTCTTCCTGATTCTCATGCTAGATCTGATTAATAGGAACCAACAGTACTCATGCCACAGCCTGAATGTTGAGGTCCTTTGAAATGACCTCTGCCAAATAAATTCTTTGACCCTTAATCTTAATCACATGCAAAGTCTCAGAACACTGTAAAATAAAATTACTTCTTCTTTTCTTTGACCAGAGGGTAACACATGGTCTCTAGTAAACCTATCAACGGAGTCTTTATTCCTAATAGGAACATCCTGAACCTGATCATTTGTGTCTGGATTCCTACAAGAACTCTGCTGTTAGCTCCTGTCAAGTTCTGTTTACAGTAATCTTAGGCTTCCCTAGCTCTCATTTCTGAATCCTTTCATATTCCTCCTAACTACAGTTCTGAAAGCTTCTAAGCCACAGGGTCCAAGACAATGGTTAGATCTGCTTAACAGGAATGAAGTGTGAGGGAGGGTCCATGACCCATGACTGATATTAAGTCATCTTATCATTTGCCACACTAAGAAGCTGCTCTGCTAACAACCTAGAACTAGCACAGTCACAGCAATAAAAAAAGAATACTAAACTTCAGAGGTTCGGAACAATTACTAAGAAAGCAGTATATAATCAGTAAATAGCATTTATATTGTACTGTCTCTGAAGTGTGAGTAAAACATAGTTCTAACTGTATGAGTTTTTATACTGTTTAGATCTGGTGTATACAACTTTTGCTTTAATTGTAATTTAAATTTGAAAATGTAAGCCTATAAATAAGAAATAAATAATAATCTCCATCAACTCATTGGCAGGCATAATAGATTTCCCCATTGTATTATGGCTTTGATCTGAAATATTCCCCTGTAGACTCTTGTTTCTGTTAATTTATTGGTTTGTGGGAGTGACATGTTCATTGTGGATTCATCCATTGGTGAATTCAGTAGATCACTGTGCTGTTAGGAGGTCACACATGGCTGGTGTTGGGCCACTTCAGGCATGAACTGGAAGCCTGTGAAGTGGGCCCTTGATTTAAAAACTCAGTTCATTCCCAAGGGCTTACTGTAAATCAAGTTGGTCAGTGAAGGCCTAAACTCCTCCACACAGCCTTCAAATTCTCTCTCCTGTGTACAAGCAGATCTGTATAATCAGAAACAAATTTTATGTATATGGGGAGGTGATAGGGTGGGTAGGGCTATGGGAAAAATGAGAATTAAGTTGTGTCTTATACTGGTACAAATCCCCATTATGGAGTGCAATCATGATGTGTATATTTAATGTACCAATAAAGATTTAAAAAAATAAAAATTAAAAAATTAAAAAAAAAGAAAATCATTACCTCAGGATTTCTTATTTAATCTCACAAAGGAAACGATATTGTAATATTCCTCTCTTTATGAGTTAAATCTTTCTAGGTTAAATCTATATCTGAGACTATCTGGAAGCACAAGCCATCAGCATTTGAGGTGCATCTCAGAAGATTGGTTCTAAGTTAAAACTAGACCCAAATTCTGGTCATAACCCAAGTTACTCTTGTATCAGACCAGTCATATTCTTCCACTGTTTTCTTGTCTCCAACTCCTCATTTCTACCTTTGCTTGCTGGCTGTGATTAGTCAAGCAACCTTCCCCCTCCATGCCTCTCTGCCATGCTCCTCTGCTCTGGAACAAACCATCCATGGACTGAGATGGTAAGCAAGACACTTGAGTAAGAACTCCCAATGCAGGGACCAAGTTCAATCTTTTCTCCTTCTGGTGGGTTTTCTCAAAGATTTGTCAAAGCAGTGAAAAGCTAACATACAGTTCAAATTAGAGGAATACTGATAACCTTTGTTTAGATCTTGAATAAATAGAAAAGAAATATAACTTGCATTTACTTTTCAAATTAACATTCAAATGTATAAAATTAAAAAGAATATGAAAAGGAGGCATACAAGCATGAGAAGGGTTAAAAAGCAAATGTAGAATAAATAAATAAATATTAGAAATGTTTCCTAAAATTGTAAGTATCAAATAGAGTACCAATATTATATTATTATTGTTTAAAATTATATTTTATTGTTAAGGAAATGTACCTATTAAATTTGAAAAATATAATGTTTTAAATATTTTTCTTATTTTTATATTTTACATTCTGCAGACTTGAACTTTATTTTTATTTTTTTAATTATCTTTATTTGTACATTATGAAAGCATATCATAATTGCATTCAACATTAAGAGTTTGTACCAGCATATGACACGAAAAATCAATCTTACATTTCATAAAATAAACATTTACTTTATTGTATAATAAGATTCAGTTTCATGGAACAACTCTCGTGTTTCCTTTGAGTGTCACAATAAAAATTTAAAAATTGTTTTTTTCCGAAAAAATGTGACATAAATAGGATCACTTTCAGTGTGAAGGAATAAAATGTGAATGAATCCAGAACTCATACATAAACCTCTAATCTTTCTCTGAGGGGAGCTAAATATTTGCAAAGTTATAACAGAAATAAAATAGAAGCATCATAAATAACTGATGAAAGGAAACAAATAGGGACAGAGGTAGAGGCCATTGGCCAAGGCAGGACTGACTGGGGAGGCCACAGTGTAGATACGGTGCCGGATCAAGATGAATACATCACTACATGCCAGGAGACTCTTGGGATATCATTTTTAAAGAGGAATATTATTTTTACATGATCTAATTCGAGGAGAATGACAAGTGTTGATTTTTTGTGTGTTTTGCAATAAGGTAAAGGAAAGAAAAATCAAAAGTTAAAAAAAAAAGTTTGGATTATTCCTTGAGACAAGGATAAAAAAAAGCTTAAAAATACATTTTAAAAGACCTTTAGCTTTTTTACCTTTGTAACAAAGGCTAAGCAATACTAAGCTCAAATCTATTTTCATTTTATCTTAAAAATGAAAAAAGTGTGTGTACTTCTTTAGCCAGTAGAAAAACAATACTGAAAAGTGGCAAATGTAGTTTAATTTCTTGCTTTAAGAACTATTTCTCCTGTAAATTAAAATAATAAACTAGTTTATTTAACAAAATTAACAGATTTCTCATCAAGATTCCTTCAAGACTTTGCTGTTCCACAAATTTGAAGTTACTAGAGCGATAATGCCCAGCTAAAGCTCCCACGTGCAAATCCACTATAAAAATCCCAGTCTTAGACCCAACATCGAGCTGTGTTGAACTGTAACTACATTACATTTAATAAGTGAAGGTTTAATGAACTCAGATTTGCTTGTTAGATAGGCTTTTCTTAAGGCCTATAGAGAATGGACTTTTGATAATAATGAAGCTAAGTAAATTATCTTGTTGGTAACTTTATTATCCAAACCACTGTTCTTTAAGAATAATTACAACATAATTTTTCATGTATACTTTCATGCTGTTTTTCAAGATTGAAAAGTTACTGGGGATACAAGTCATTAAAAATATGAATTCTTTCAATGTATGCCTAACCTTTAGAAAAATGAGGAAAATTAATCTATAGATGTGAAAGAAAAATATGAAAACAGTGAAATGAAAAACAAAAACTTTATAGGTATGGCTCCTTATATGTTGAAGGGCTTCCAAAATTACTACCTTATTTTATAATCCCTACAATTAATATACATAGATATATAATTTTGTAAACTAACATGTTTTAAAATTTACATTTTTCACGATACCTATACTAGTGCTTTTTTCACTGGTGTAATGAATTTCCTAAAGTGGCCAGTTTTATACAGAAAAGAGATCAAATTAACCTTATAGATTCTGAAAATTCAAACAGAACTGGGCAGGTGCCACAAGGGACACTCATCATCTTGTGGCTGATGGTCATGGTTCCAGTGTGTGGGGGAGATCACATTTCCCAGTGGGAAAGTAGACTGAAGTCCTGCACTCCCTTACAAAGCCAGTTGACCCAAGAACCTTCTACTGGTCCAGACTTGGTCACTTTTCACTTCAGTAGGACAACTTATCTGCCCCTCTTAACTTATAGAACAAGATGTTTATTTGGGCTATGGTTATGGTCCACAGTGGACTGATGCCAAGGCAGAAAGTGGCATGACAGAGGGGCAGAGAGGAGAAAATATCCTCTTGTCATGGTGAAGGGAAGCAGAAAAGGAAAAGAAGAACCTAGGTAAAATAAAACTTTCCAGGTTCCCTCAATCCCAATCAGTAACTTTCCTCTTCCAACAAGACCTCTGTCAGCCTGTGGTGTTACCATCTTTCAAAAGTCCAGCCTGTGAGCACATGAGTCTGTGGGCGGCATACTCAACCTGATCCTTAATAGGCTCCAAGTTAGTTGTTCCTGTCTTTATCACATTACCGCATTGATGACAACCTCTCCAACACATGATTCTTTGAAAAGACAAACTCATATCTTCACCAATAAGTGAAGAGATTCTAAGAGGAAATCACATGAGTATGAGGAAGAAATAACCATGAGTGGTAGTCTATGCCGCTTTGCAGCTGCTGTTTCTGGCTTCAGGAATTTTAATCACCTCAATCATTTAGCATTTTTGATATGAGGAAATCAACATTTCCATCAGAAAAAAATGAGTGTTAGAATGTTTATGACAATTGCCTAAATTGATTCAAAATATTGATACTCCTCATTTATCTTTTCATTATACATATTTTTATTTATACATATGCATTTACATTATACATATTTTTACATTATACATATTTTTAAAAAATGTGTCACATAAAATATCTTCGATAAAATGTGCTTACTTAATATGATACTCCAGGCAAAAGAAAAAGAAGTTGCCAAATTGAGTTGAACCTCTCGTATAATGCAAGAAAGAGTTGTGAACTAGAGTTTCACTATGACAAGGCAAGTTTTACTTCCCTGTGAGGCAGAACTGACAAATTTCTACTTTCTCATTCAAATATTAAGACTTTTGAGTAGTTCACTCTGGCTCTGCTTTTGTCCTCATGCATTTTGGATTCTGCCCATCTACTAGTCAACTTGCTTCAGTTCAAATCCCTGGGATTGACCATCTGGGTTGTTGGATAAGTATCATCGTACATTTCTGGAAAATCCATTAGAACTCCTGAACTATGAGTGAGACTCTAAAATGGATTAGTTGGTCACTTTTTGAGTTGTGGTCAGGATATTTAAAAAGAAATTGTGATCATTAAAATGACAGTGTGATAACTGTAAGCAGATATAATGGACAAAAACATCAGATTGGAAAAATCTGATCACTGTAGAATTTTTAACTTTTTTTTCTACTTGAAAAATATTTTGTATCCTAAGTTTTAAGCTTTTTTGTCACTTTTTTCTGAATCTCTTTTAATTCTTTCTGAAACCTTGCTTTTTGATTTGTTTGTTTTCAAATCCTAATAGTCTTAGATCTAAAGCCTAGCAAACACAGATGAAATAAAAGTATTACATATCAAATGTAGTCTTGGATTTATGTATTCAGTTATCTTACAGACTAAGTATCTAGAGGATATAAGAAGGAATTAGAGAATAGGCACATTTTAAAATATTTCTCTGAGCTAGCTACACAAAAGGAACACTCAATACACAAATAAAAGAAGAAAACCCAAAACACAAAAGCAACCAGAAAACAAGATACATGGAGCAGACCAGTGGTGCATACTTTAACTCCATCGTGGAGACACTGAGGCAGGAGGATCATAAGTTTGAGTCTGGACTGTGTGAGACCAAGCCAGGCTAGACTACACAGTAAGAAGAACACTTGTTAAAAAAGCACAATAGGACACTGATTGCAAAACTTAGGAAGATATCTTTTGTTTTTCTCTGGTAATGTTTGATGAAACATATTGACTTTAAATTGATGATGTTAAATTGTGTAGCTTCAAGATTACAAGTCAATGAATGTTGGGTCAGAGCACTTAGACTCTAGTGTACACACTAGTGCTTTTTTCATTGGTATAATGAATTCCCTAAAGTGGCCAGTTTTATACAGAAAAGAGATCAAGTTAACCTTATAGATTCTGGAATAGTGATACAAATGGCTAAAACTTAACTTTAAAGGAAATAAATCTCCTTCCATAGTAGAATCAGAAATATCCCAAATGTCTTAGATAGACATTAAAGATGAAAATGAAAGAGAAAAAGTTCTTCTAAGAATTTAATGTTAAAACCTGTTGCATTACAGCATTCTATTTATTTGCAAATATCTTTGTACATTCAAAAGTATTTCTGAGCATTAGTGGGCCAGTAAAATATACAAAAAATTTAATATAAATGTTTCCTTGATACAATAACCTAAATCCAGGACTTGAAGAATTTCCACAGAGAACAGTTTAAGAGAATTTACTAAAAATATTAAATCAGAGATAATAAAATGTACAAAAAATCATAAAAATAAATATATGGGAGGACATAAAACCTTGTAAGGATGGAAGATCTCTGAAAGGAAAGTTACTAACAGTAACAATGAGCAATTATTCCCAACTACTTGAAAAGCTACTTTATGATGGTTCTGATTAGACTTAGAAGAATTTGAGTTGGTATTAACACTACCAGATCCACTCTCTGAAGTTCTGACCGTTGTGAAGATTTCCCTTCACCAATGCCTTTCAGGTAAGTCTTGGAAAGGGACTGTCATGCAGCAGATGTCTACTTGCGGGTGGTACCTGTGTAACATTCAAAACAATCTGTACAAA
Organism: Petromus typicus; assembly: GCA_004026965.1. Taxonomy (NCBI): domain Eukaryota; kingdom Metazoa; phylum Chordata; class Mammalia; order Rodentia; family Petromuridae; genus Petromus; species Petromus typicus. The sequence continues at coordinate 1,544 of PVIR01001571.1, read as the reverse complement.
GGCCCTGGCCCTCTCTTCTAACAGCTGACCACAAGGTACACCCCAGGGGAATCTTTGTGCCTGCTTGTGCTATAGACAGCTAAGTCAGATAAAATACAGTAGAGAGACAGGGATGAGCCATTTAGGGAGTCAATGCAAAAGATGAAAACACATTACACCTGTGGACAGAAGTGTATACCTGTTGACACCAGGCCTTGAGACAAAGACAGAATGGCCAGGGCTGCATGCCACTCTGAGGAGAAGATATGTAAATGAATGTTGGGTCAGAGCATACCTAGTCTAATAAAGTCTTGATAAACATTGTTCATCCCAGTGGGTGACCAAGACCTTCAGATTCATCCTTTCCTTAAAAAGTTCTTTTTTTTCCCCCATGTATAGTTGCTATGTAACCTGCTTCCCCACTCAACTGATAAAACCTTATTGGTTGATCATAATTTTATTCCACACTGTACTTATCTTGTGAGTCTGGTCTATAAAATGTCCCCTGTGAAGTAGGGTCTGCAGCAATCCATTTGCAACTCCCTCTGCATCTTAGAGCTTACATCTTCACTTTTTAATAAATATTTCCTACTGTTAACCTCCATTGTTCCTTTAAATGTATTCTTCAGTTGTAGGGAACGCAGACTCAGCATCTCTGCCATCTAGCAGGTTGACAGTGACATTTCCTTTCCTATATCTTTTAGAGATCCTACTTCACTGGGACACTGAGGCAGTTTTGCAGGAATAGGAACCATAAGCAGGTGACAGATTTCTTCATGTAACTTATTTGCATTCTCTTTGCCTGGATTTATATTACTTTACACTTACATGGTGGACTGCTGTTGTGCATGCCCAACCTTATGACATAGTAGAGAATACATAGCTCCAGCTGTGTGGGAACCTGATGTTCCATAGTGAGAGATTCAGTTTTTATAAGGTCCAGGAGCTGTTTATCAAGTGGAGAGTAGTTATCTGAAGGTACTAGCAGGGACTAAAAATTCTCCTTTCAAAGTATGCTTTGAGAAGAGAACCCCAGGATATGATGCCCTTGAGACCCACCTAGAGATTGGTTCCCTAATATTTGTTTTGGGGTACTCAGTCATCCAGGCAGTCTGATCTCTGCAGCCCTGATACAGAGAGGCTTCACTGTTGCAGCTGGTGGCAAACCCTGACATCATCCATGTGGTGCTTATTTTACAGGCATGCAGGAATGTGAGGTTGTGGAGGATTCCACCCATTATTTCATAAGGCCCGGGAGTAGAGGAAAGGTAAGCCTGGGAGAGGAGAAAGGATAGTGCCTGACAGGATACTACATTAAACTTTCTGAATAATTTAAAATGCGGTGGAGGCCCCAGGGAGTGGAATAAATCAGAAGTGCTAGATATCTGATGGAGAAGGCCATCAGTAGTGAGCAGAGTCACTACAAATTGAAGTCATGGGGACTAAAACTGATAGTACTTAAGGGGAAGGAAGCTGAATATCTTTAAAGTTGATACCTAAGTACAACTTGTCTTGTAGTTTGGACACAAAGTATGGGATAAATATTTGCCTTCTTGGTTTTAGGG